>BRDA01052824.1:0-34088 GCA_036984385.1 Crenuchus spilurus | reverse complement strand
TATTTTTGTTGGTGGAAACGCGCCGAACGGTTCAAAATTAGGTTCTTGAACCAGAACGGTGCCGGTTCCGTGTTGGTGGAAAAGCGCTAAAAGTGGATCAAAGTATCTAGGAACCTTTTATTAGTAATTAATAATTTCCTTTTTCCTTGGGGTATAAATATGGCATCACACAAAGGCCTATTTCTCTTATTCACTCTTAAACATAGGAAAGACAAGAGAACACGCTACTCAAGTAAGTCAGATGTGTGTTGACCTTCATAAATCAGGCAATGGCTACAAAAAAATAGCCACTCACCTGCAGATGCCCTTATCTACAGTCAGAGCAATCATCAAAACGTTCAAAACTTCTGGAACTGTGACAAACAAGCCTGGAAGAGGATGCAAGTGTATCTTGCCACCACACACAGTGAGAAGGATGGTAAGAGAAGTAAAAAGTACTCCAAAGCTCACTGTAAGAGAACTGAATCAAATGGTAGCATCTTGGGGTTACGAGGTCTCCCAAACAACCATCAGGTGCTATCTACATGCCAACAAGCTGTTTGGGAGGCATGCATGGATAAAGCCTTTTCTGAGTTATACTCATAAGCATAAACGGGTGGAGTTTGCCAAGCGGTACTGGGATTTTATCTGGGACCGTGTGCTTTGATCAGACGAGACCAAGATAGAGCTTTTTGGCAACAAACACTGTAAGCGTAACACCAAGGATGAGTATGCAGAAAAACACCTCATGCCCACTGTTAAGTATGGGGGAGGATCGGTGATGCTGTGGGCCTGTTTCTCCTCCAAAGGACCTGGGAACCTTGTAAGGATATATAGGGCCATGAACTCTTTCAAATATCTGGACATTTTGAATCAGAATCTGGTGGCCTCTGCCTGAAAGCTGAAGATGGGTCATCACTGGATCTTTCAGCAAGATAATGACCCTAAACATGTGGCCAAATCTACTCAAAAAATGGTTCACAAGGCACAAAATCAAGCTCCTCTTATGGCCATCTCAGTCCCCAGACCTCAACCCAATAGAAAACCTGTGAGGTGAGCTGAAGAGGATAGTGCATAGGGGAAGACCCAGGACTCTGGATGATTTAGAGAGGTTGTACAAAGAGGAATGGTTGAAGATCCCTCTTTCTGTATTCTCTCATCTTGTGAAGAGTTATAGAAGAAGATGCTGTCTTGTTGGCAAAAGGAGGTTGTACAAAGTACTAAAACCAGGGGTGCCAATAATTATGGAGGGCGCAGTATATAAAACGTATTTTTCTTTAAATGGAAGTTAGTGATTTTGAGCCACTTCTTTTGTCCAGTCTTCAAAAAATGTATTCACAAAAAAGGAGATATAATTTTTTTGCAAATGAACTTTATTTATTTACTAAATAAAATGGTTTTAGTTAACACAGTAAGACATGTAATAACATAACTGAAGCTTACAATATGGCTGCACATTATGAGCATAGGAACAAGAAGATTATTTCAGTGTTATGGATGATTACTGCTCTCCATGGTGCTGAAATAAAACTCAGCCATGTGAACTTTGACTGATGTGTGTTTTTGGAGTTCATGCTTGAAAATGGTGACATTAATCACCATTAATCTTCTGAAGAATGCAAGAATGCTGTTTCCATATCAGTTCATGCAATGGCCACTTTGACTCATACATGTTTTACCTTTTAAACCACTCAGTTGATTGTTGTTGCCAGTGGTATTGTCAAGACTAAATGGAATTTTATTTATGGCTTAAAGGGTTTAACATCAGCCAGTATAGCTAAAGAAAGTCTAGCTGTGGGGCACAGCTTGCGTGCCTGCCATTATACCAGTCAATCACTTACTTTTCCAACTAAATCTCCATCGAAATGCTTTGTTGTTCTTCTACCAAATAGAGTTGTCAAACAATACAAGTAATTGCTTTTTTTCTGGCCTGAAATATTGTTGACTGGAAACAAAAGGTGCTCATGCGATTCACAGTGGAAGCACTTGGTTTGGCAGTTGTTTCGAATGGGAATGCATAGTTAGCAGTGGATTTCATTCATGATCAGATTGTTCCTTTTAACACTGCGAATTGTCTGCTTACCTGAGCGTACGTCCTGTAGGCTATTAAACAGCTGCTTTGCTCATGTGCTGCTCATTTATACATATGACAGAAATACTTCAAAGACTTATTTGCATGAGTGCACTCGGCACTCAGTGCTTCAACTTCCTGCTTCTATAAGCCCCCCACCCCACCACCCTTCCATATTTATTCCTTCTCGCTGCTGTCCCCATCAAAGCCTGTTCTCACTCACTCACTCAGCGGCTCCGGCTCTTTGCTTCTCGCGGGACTGGATTTGCTCAGACGCTGCAGGCTTCCCTGCAGCCATTTTACAACCTACAGAAACTCTCTACACCACCAGACAGCCATCCTTATATCACTGCCTGTTAACCATGGAATATTCTGCCGACTTCTGCGCCAAGTGAAGACTGAGGTCTTGTTTTCAGGGTGTTGGATCCTGTAGTAGAAGTGTGTAGAATTTGCATTAGCTACAGTTCACAGCAGCTGTTTGATTCTGAGATGTTTTAAAGCATTAGATATATTAAAAGTAAAAGTGTAGCTCAAAATAAAGCCAAATGCTTCATGAGCCTGGATCACAATGATCCTTGGAGCCCTTTTTTGATGCTGCATGCGACAGTTTATAATTTTTTTAACAGGCCCTATACAATATCCTCCATTAAGGAGCACAACTACTATAATAACCCCCCCCCCAAAAAAAAAAAAAAAAATGTAAACATCCAAATGTATTTTTGGAGTTTTCATGATTCTATGAGCTCACTGGAGGGATTAACAAGGAAAGGAACGTAGGTCGCTAGACACATGATTTAAAAATCAGAAACAGGATATACAAGATCTACCCTATTCTACTCTGTGTGAGTGAACAGTCTAATCATACATGCAACTTGATGATAGTAAAGACATACCACCATGAAAGGTCTAAACAAATTACTCTGCCTGTGTAAACACAGTGGACAAATAAGGTTGGGACAACACAAATACATAACCTGTACATTGATGAAAATGAGGAATGTGTTAGAGCGTGCAGGGCACGACAATGCCAGGCAATGAACGGTACACAGTAAATATGTCAGTGTTAAATCAACACTATTGGAGTCAGGGTTGGCACTGGCTCATGAAACCTGTTAGCCATTGTGTCTAAGGGGCTTAAAACTTTCTTAGCCACATAAGGATTTTTTTCTTGCCACAAATTTAACAGCTACCTGTGGCGAAGACAGTTAGCCACAGTAGCCACACTTTAGCCACAGTTAGCCAATCTTAGCCACAGGCACTTACATGTACATCATATCAGAAATCCATTGGTGTAATAGATTTCTGATCATATTTACAGATATTTATAGATATTTACTCTCTGTAGGGCAAATAAGAGTGATACAGATGGAAAATATAGAGCAACAATTGAATTCAAAATAAAAAAATTCCAATGTGTACAGCTCTTTGTCCACTTGTTTATTTATTCCAGAGACAGTCTCTCACAAGCCTGGGAATAACTGTGTATGGTGACTCTGACCATGTTTACTTAAATAAGTTTTGTTGAGTGTAAATTATGTTGGGTTATCCTGAGTGCAGTTTCAATTCAACCATGATGTACTGACAACTTCTCAACCAATCAGCATTTAGAGACCTATGGCGTAATATTTGTGCCACAATTCTGAGCGTGCGTGCGCGGGTGTTTTGAGCGAGCAAGAAGAGTTTTGCACGCACATGAACTCAATAGTGTATACAAATCTCTCTTCCGTGCGCTCAACATTTGTGGTCTGCACGCTCGCTTTGATTTATACCGCGCATGCGCACGTCAGTTTTATTGAATTCATTGAATCAGTCGTTTTTAGTGAAGGATGAAATCTTTTGCTTTTTATTGATTTATTAAATGTATGTTTAATTGTTTGTTAAAAAGAAGTTGTTTACGTTTTTCACACTTTGCAGGATTACTTACTAAATGGTGGATTTAAATAGATGATGGGGAGCGTATGTGCGTTAGCAACAGCAGGGTTGCCAGGTCCCCAAAAATCTCCAACCCGATGTCTGACATAAAGCGCCCTATACAACCTGACACCAGCTTAAAATCTAGAGCGTCCAACCACAGATATTATTGTTAGCATTATTATTTTTATTAGTAGTAGTAAATATAATGTAAGAAGAACATACCTCCCTTATATAATAAAGGGATCTGAACATATAGATTTAGAGTAGAGAAAAGGGGATGTTTTAAATGCAAAGATATATATGTATGATATATAATATCCTATTGCAATAAGTTATCTAATACTAGTATGTCTACCCCGATGCTCTTCACACAAAGCTGTTTACTGCCTTTTAACTAGGGTGAACAGACATCCTCTTTTTCACCATCTCACATCTGGTCAATCTATTTTAACTCCTTGTGTACACCACAGTCATAGCCGTAAAAAACAAACATTTATAGTAACACATTTTGAGTGTATAACTGTGGTGTTAAAACCATAAGGAGTTAAAAGGTAGTATACAGAGGGGGATGTTTTAAATGCAAAGAAAAGGAATAAGGGAGGTATGTTCTTCTTACGTTATATTTACTACTAATAATAATAAAAATAATAATGCTAACAATAATATCTGTGGTTGGACGCTCTAGATTTTAGGCTGGTGTCAGGTTGTATAGGGCGCTTTATGTCAGACATCGGGTTGGAGATTTTTGGGGACCTGGCAACCCTGCTGTTGCTAACGCACATCTGCTCACCATCGTCTATTTAAATCTACCATTTAGTAAATAATCCTGCAAAGTGTAAAAAATGTAAACGACTTCTTTTTAATACATACATTAAAAAAATCGATAAAGTGCAAAAGTTTTCATCCTTCACTAAAAACGACTCTGATTCAATGAATTCAATACAACTGACGTGTGCATGCGCGATACAAATCGAAGCGAGCGTGCAGATCAGAAATATTGAGCGCGCGGGAGAGCAGTGTTGTTGAGCGCGCAGGAAAGAGATTTGTATACACTATTGAGTTCATGTGCATGCAAAACTCTTCTTGCTCACTCAAAACATCCGCGCACGCGCACTCAGAAGTGTGGCACAAATATAACGCCATAGAGACCCACCTCTCATTAATTATTTCGCGGTTATTTTCCTGATGATGTTGCTTCGGACTATTTCGGGTGTTTACGGAGCAGCAGATAAACTCAAGATGGCGGACAGCTTGCGGAGTATTGCTGGATTTTGTGATTTTCGTGGCGATTTGAATTCGCCATGTGTTAGAAAATTGCTTTTAGCCAGCGTGGCGTACTGATGATGTTTTCCTCGCCACACACTGTCTGAGTTTGCCATTGGCGACGTGGCGAGCGGCCAGCGCGAACCCTGGGAGTTAATTTAACACTAAGGGTGTCAAAATGTAACACTCTCAGTGTTAATTTAACTCTACTAGTGTTGATTTAACACTGGCAGATTTACTGTGTAGTCCTGCCTTGGCTTTAGTATTCATACAAATCCAAGTCAGAGTGGAAACAGGAGCGCAAGCGCTGTTGGGAAGTGGAGTTCTGAGGCACTGAACGAGGCAGGATAGGCGGAGAGTGTGACAATTATATTAGAAGTATTTTAACCTTTAAAAAGGTTTTACACACTTGAACAAATTACATGTACATTCTAAGTGTCATAGTTTAAAAGCTTCCCCAGTCATCCAAAAGTTCTTCAGTAGTGTCGCCGTAAATAATTCAGTCTAGCAACTTAATTTTTAAGAGTGCACATTAAACACGTGACTCTGAACGTTCAGCAGTACAGTAGAAAGAAAACTGTAAACATGTTTCATAACGTTTGAGCTTTAACTTGTCTGTCTGTCTGATAAAAAACAAATATAAGAAGCTAAATATGTGTTGACTTATGACAAAAGTATGGGCATATCAGGTACATCTTCATCAGCCCACTGAATGGTGTAATTGATAATAGAGAGTTGTAAGTTTGTGGACTGTTAAGGCTGCCTGTAGATGTGTCTGTAAATGAGACATTTATTGTTTATCAGTCTCATTAGCGAAGAGCTATTGTTTAAAAATAATTCAATTAAAAGATTCATCTGTCTGTCACTACATATATTGATCAGCCATAACATTAGAACCACCTCCTTTTATCTACAATCACTTTTAAATCAGGTTCACTTGGACTTTGTAGTTGCACATTTACAGACTGTGGTCCATCTGTTTCTCTGTATACTTTGTTCTCCTCCTTTCAGCCTGTACATTTTAATCCAGGGGTGGCCATAATATTATCTGTGTGTGTGTGTGTGTGTGTGTGTGTGTGTGTGTGTGTGTTAAGCTACTGTATTCTTTGTCATTTCATCTTAGCCTAAAGTATTGGGACACCTCATTCATCAACTTATTTAAAAAGAGTACCTCTCTCTACTCTCCAGTGAAGGTATTCTTCTCTGTTTTGGAGCACATGCTGGAGGGATTTGATTGTATTCAGCATGGCAGGATCACCACCCCATCATCCCCAACTCATAAGTATTGGATTGGAGCATCATCATTCCAGAGAACAGGGTTCCACTGTTCCACACCTCTAACAGATATATGTATATAATAGTACTAAATGACTGATTATCTGGTTCTGATTTGCTCGTATGAGTCAGTAATCATGTTGTTATAGCGTACTGCAGACACTAGAGCTGGGGGATAACTGCTGGAAGGGAGATTGCTGGTTGATGCTGATTGTTTGCAAACTTTGAAGCTCAAACCATGCAGCTGTGTCATTTGCCTGTGACATGTTAATAGTCTTACAGACAAAAATGACATAGTTCCACAGTCTAGATTTAACACATCATTAAGTTTAGAAGTGAACTGCTATGGCATTTTGAATATGTGACTGTTTTGTTGCTGAATAGCAAGCTTGGAGCTGCAGGGGTTAACAAAGACAGCAGCAATACAAGTGTAGCTCAAGTGATCTCTAGCGGTCAGCGTTTGCCACTTTTCCTCACACTCCCACAAAAGCGTCCCTGACTTAACCCTCACAGTTGAATGGTGATGTGATTCAGTCAGACAACACTTCTCGTAGAGCGGGCCTAGTGTGTGCTAGCTGTCGCTCACTCTTTGCCTGTGTGCAGTTTTAACAGGGCCTCATTAAAAGCTATCTGTATAAATAGAGCAGATAAAAAAGATAATGCATTCACTGGCTTATGATACGAAATAACCGCTTTGGTTTCCAATTAAGCTTATGCTTTATAATTAGCCAAAAAAAAAAGATGTAGTGCCTCCCTTCCTTCAACTTCATTCGACCCCCCCAACATCACCACCCTATTTTTTCAGTCCGCTGCATAGAGAGAGAAATTAGATCACTAGCCTGTGCATTCACATGGAAAGCTCCCTGCTCCCGTGTGGGTTGCTTTAATATGATCAGACAATGATGTCAGAGGCAGCACTGGCCTTGTCCAGGCCTTCTATGAATTTGGTTTACCCTGATTACAATGATGGTGACTGTGTGTTCCACATTTAGACCATCATACTGCTTTAGGCCATTCACCAAGCTTTGTATACCTTTGTATAGACATGATAATTTTAGATAAACCCTGATGAACTGTCTTCGAACAAAATCAAAGAATAAAGAATGTTTTAAAATGTTTTTATGTAGAACTAAAAGTGTCAAAACGTTATTAAAACCTTTTTAATACTGTGTTGGTTTAGAAGTCCTTATGCTAACAATGTATTGTTGCACAATTTCAACTTTAAGTGTTGTCATATTCAGTGTTGGGGTAATTATTGGAAAAAAAGTCTTTAGATCAGATTTAACATATTAAAACCCATATTAAAACCCATTCATGCAGTGAACACACACAAACTAGGCTGCGAGAACATGTGCCCAAAGCAGGTGGCAGCACTATCTATGGCGCCCGGTTAGCAGTTGAGGATTAGGTGCTCAAAGGCACTTCAGTCACGATCTGCCCGGGGATCGAACCAGCAACCTTCCGTTCACAAGACCAGATCCCTAACCACCAGACCACGGCTGCTCCATCATTACATACTTATTACTTTTAATTAATAAGATTCTGGAAAAAGTAATCTGATTACTTTACATTTGCGTAACTCTATAAAACCCAATCAAATCTGTACCAAAGTACAGGAGCTAAATAACGTGTCCTCTGCCCTCTGTCAGGTCTGCTTTAACTGAACTGTTGACCTGTACGAATCCTCAGAAATTAGCCTGTATACACGGCTAAAAACAGATGCCTCAAAATAAAGTCTTTTGAAATAAAAGATCACATTTTACAGAGCTGTTTTTGAATACAAATCCAGTCTGACCTCTTTAAGTGATGGTGGCACTCTCTTATTCAGCTCAAAATGTTTTTACTCATTAAGTTGTGGTATTTATAACATGCAGCACTGCTCATATTATGACCTTTTTTTTTTAACAAATCAATGCTAAACCTCAAGCAGCTGTTTGGGTGCTTGCCCAATTTGGACTGTGCATGTGCTCCAGTCTACTGTTTACCCAACAAATGTTCACTTTATTATTACATTTAGAACATTTATGCTTTATAACACTAGTTAATATGTATTTTTACTTTGTGTATCATGGCATAGTTTGCCTGTATTGAACTATATATTTGAGCAAAACTACAAGGATTTATCACAATGTCTCCTCACTTGGGATTTCTGCAGGTCTCAACAAATTAAAGACAATTTAAGACCGTTATTATGTGCTCTGTATGAAATGTTAGTTCAGGTTAAGTATTAAATGATTACGTCCCTTTGAGTCAAATGATGTGAATCTGTTCTTTATCCACATAAATGAATAATGTGACAGAATGATGTGACAGCTATGTAAAGCAGCATTTGCATAGTTTACTACTTAGCTGTCCAAATCAGGCACGTGATGCAGCGACTATGCATTTCTATAGAGTACATTGTGAGTTAACAGTAGAGTTGAGTGAGTCCTCTGTTACGTGTGATGCAGTCACCGCCTCTTTTCAAACTACCGCTGACACACCGTCACTGGGGAGCCAACACACTCGAAGGAAAGCGCAGGAATCCCAGCTCTGAATGGACCAATCAGTGAACAGCAGACATTGCAATGTGAGAGTGATAAGGAGAGAGAGAGAGCGCCATCTACCCACCCAGAGAGAGCACTGCAAATTTTTGCTTTCTTGGGCCCCGGCTGTTGATGGCAAACAGCATGACCGGGATTCAAACTTGTGATCCTCTGGTCATAGTGTCAGCGTCTTAGCCTGCTGAGCCACTCGGGGCCCAAAAGTAACTTATTTTTATTACCTTTAATTTTTTTGGGAAAAAAGAAACACTTGGTCCATGTAGTGTCCTTGCCTATTGTATTGTAATATATCATTGGGATAGGAGTATGCTGACCACATTGCCCAGTCCTAGTTAGCACTATTGCTAATTAGATAAGGCTTGATGCAGAGCATGGGAACAAACTTTTTTCTGCTAATTGTGCAGTCCTGTAGCAGTCTTGAGGCCAGCTCCAGTATGTCAATGGTACTACCAAAGTGAAGGAGCGGTCATTACTTGCTTTGATCTAGTATGCAATCATTGGCCTTGAGAGTGGAGCTGAGAGTGGTTTCTTTTTCGGAGGCTTCTTGCATTTAGCTGCAGAGAAGGACCATTAATATTGTCTTGCTTTGCCATATATCTAATAGACCGATAATACAGGCATGGCCCCCAGATGAAAAGAGAGTGCATTACTTTCTGTCAAAGAGATGAGATGTGCACAGCGGAGCCTTGATTTACCCTGTGTGTTTCTTTTTTCATTTATTTATTTATTTATTTGTTTTTTTACAAGATCCTGTGTTTCGCAAGCTGATACATCTGAGATAGCCTGACTACACAAAAACCCAGCTCTTGTCTGTCTCCTCCTGCGCTTTGTCTGAATGGCTTGGCCTCAATGTGGTCTTCTCAATCAGCAGGTTTTATATAGCGAAAGATTACAGCAGTCGTTTTCAAAAGCCACCAGAGGAATCTAAATGAAAAGGGATAGAACGTTAAATCTCCCTCCTTCCATTAAAAGTCCTCTCTTTACCCCTTCACTGCTTCCAGTTTATGGAAGTTTCCAATCATTTATCATTTTTTTCTTGGTTCAATCGAATACAGGATGACTGGCAGCTTAATCAGAATTAATAGGACAGTTGCACCGTTCTACTTCACCCCTCCTCATGCTTAATTCATCTGTAATGTTGCGATGCAAAATTGATATTGTTGAATAATAGATAGACGCTGTATAGGTTAGATGAGTTCAGAGTTAATTGGCGAGTATTTAGTATGTAATCGCCAAATAATTCATGGAACAACTGAGCAGAAGAAGATGAATATATGAGGAGCTTTCTTTCTGCCGGCACTTTGGGTTAAAGCAGAAGCCGTCTCAGTGTTCATATCATCATCTTTTCATGTGAGCTTAATTACTTCCAACAGAACAAAGATGCTATTTGTCCAAATTATCAAACATCATCCCAGGAGTTGGCTTACGAGACTGCAGAGTCGATTTCTACTCTTTAATCTCTTAAAACATCAGTGTATTTTTTATTTTATTTTTTATTATTTTATTTTAGGGTTTTTATACAGCAACTACATGGAATAAATGCAAAATGTTGATGGATTTTGTAAAAGAACCCAGAAATTAATATAATAACACATGCTTACAAAAATTGGCTTTTAGATTTTATCTCGTCATTTTTTCACGCTGCACAGCACTGAAGGGACTTTATGTGGGTTCATCTCACACAATTTTTGTCATTAGTTCTCTGTTGTACTAGTGCATCTCAAAAAATTTGAATATTGTGGAAAAGTTATTTTGTCGCATTTTATATTTATTACATGTAAAGTGACATATTTCAAGACATTTTTATTTAATGTGGATTAGTTTGGCTTATAGTTCATGCAAACCAATAATCCTGAGTCTCAGATTTTTTTTTTTATTTCTTTTTTTATTTTTGCCAATTTTATCCCATTCCCAATGTAGTAGTAGCCAGTTAGCCCATCCCATCCATTAGGACTTTCCCCACCACTGTCCCTGATTGTAGGAGGGTGAAGACAAGCACAAGCCTCCTCCATTGTGTGTGGTGTGGCCACCACTTCTTTTCTTTTTTTCTTATTCTACTTTTTATTGGGAAAAAGTCTTTTATACAGGAATAGGTTTACAGAGTTCTACTCATCATGATACAATCAAAAAGTCTGTTTTATTATCCCTGTCCTGAAATAGGTAACTTTAAAGAAATTATAAGCCACCACTTCTTTTCAAACTACCGCTGATACACCGTCACTGGGGAGCCAACACGCTCAGAGGAAAGTTCAGGATTCCCAGCTCTGAATGGACCAATCAGCAGATGCCTCAGCCAGCAGACATTACAATGTGTGAGTGATAGTGAGAGTGCCATCTACCTGCCCAGAGAGAGCACTGCCAATTTTTGCTCTCTTGGGCCCCGGCTGTTGATGGTAAACATCATGACCGGAATTCAAACTTGTGATCCTCTGGTCATAGTGTCAGCGTCTTAGCCTGCTGAGCCACTCAGGGCCCACCCTCAGATTTTTAGAAAATGTAATTTTGAGTAAATTACTATTCAAACAATGTATGCAGTAAAACAAAAAGGCTTGAAATATGTCCTTTTATAATTCAATTTTGACCCCAAATGAACTCAAGATATTCTAATTTTTGGAGATGCACTAGGATTTTTTTGGGACTTGATTAGTGAGGGAAACCAAAAAGCAGAGCTTCAGCCCCTACCCGTGGTTTATTTGAAGCATAGTCTTCTATTGGCATCTCTGACTAGTCAGAAATGAACAACCAGAATAGAGGAGGTTTATAGCTTTCTCTGACCTTCCTTTTGTATGTATCTTAGAAAATATGAACGTAATGAGTCTCTGAATGTGAGGAATAGATGCTGAACCCACTGGCAGGTCCATGCAACATGCTCAGGCTGTTCAGGTTCAGGCATTTAAAAAAGTTATTTACTGGATATGAATACAGTATTTGAATTTCAATGCCTGTGCCTTTTCCTCTTACATATGTTTAAGTGCTATTTGTTTTTATCTCTATTGCATTTTCAATCAAGTCACAATAATTGAACCGTGTTGCTCTATTGTCGTTGTCACTTGGCGAGCTGCTGTGTTGTTTAGCAGTTGTAGTTTTTTTTTGTAAGGCTTATCTACCGATTAGGATGATGGAAAAACAGGAAGGTGACAAAGGGAAGAAACAACTCTGGGATTCTGATCTAGAAAAAAAGAAAAGAAATCTAATTTATTTGCCGAATTGACCTGAAATTACTTCGACTTTAAACAGCAGCATGCTTGGGTGTGGAACAAAAGATCCCCGACAGCTCATTTGAAGAATAACAGAGCCTGAATTGACATGGTTAAGCTATGTTTCTATCCCAGTTGTGAGTCAGACACAAAAAGCCTTGTACTTATTGCTTGGAAGCCTCACATCAAACATCGGTGTGATAAAGAGTGAAGGTAACTTGCCACAATGAATGAGACCCCTACTTTATAAGCAGATGCCTAGTCAAAACACCTTTTGAATTTGAATGTGTTGTGGAAGACAAAGAGAAGTCTTCCTCGTGCACACTTCACCTCACACATACACTCACACTATATGTCCAAATGTTTGTGAACACCCCTTCTAATGAATGCATTCAACTACTTTAAGTTGCACAGATACTGACACAGATGTGCAAACACACACACAAACACGGCTGTAGACAAGTCCCTGTAGACAAGTACTGCAAATAGAACAGGAGCCATTAAACATGAACCTATTGACACCTAATGCCAGGCATGGGCATTCGTTCTCTATCCCAATACTTTTGCAATAATTTGGGGATGAGGTGGTAATGATTTGGGGACACAACCCAAAGGCGGCACGACATCAGGGGTGGCACAAGGACGGCATGCCCAACCCTCGAGAGGGTCTATGAAGCACCCTTTGGCCCATTGCATTTCTTAGAGCTGGCTTAGAGTCGGTGGGTTTACTCGCAAACTGTTGGTTGATTGACAGCGGGGGGAGGGGCGCTGGGGGTGTTGTTCGCCGAATGGCTAGGGACCACCACTGGTTGTGGATGATGCGGGTGGTGATCCTGCCTCACAATCACTGTTGTCGTTGAATGCTCCCAGCAGTGCTCCAAAATCTCAAAGAAAACCTTAACTGGACTGTACAGACAATATCAAAAGCAAGATAAACGCTTTTTTAATAACCTTATGAATGAGCAGGTGTCCTAATACATTTGTCCATGTTGCTAAGGAACTATTTGAATGACAGATGAGTGAGAAGTTATGAATAGTTTGAAGAACTGGGAGGTGCCGGGGTGGTGGGTGCGAAGTTTTCATTACAATGGATAGGTAGGGTTTATATAGGGCATGAATGAATGGAGTTATATGGTCCGCCTCCCAAACTTTTGTTATTACATAACATCATTTATTAAAAGCTCTATGCAAAGTCAGCCCTGCTTTTCTTTGGCAAAAAGTCAGGATATGTCCACAAACAATCACAAACACACATATACACACATACACCCCAAACACATCCCCATCTCCCTTAGCCTCAGCCTGCGACACAAGGTTTTATTTCCCTGGTGGAAATATTGGTCTGTCACAGGCAGATCAATTGCCAGTGTCCAGGGCACTTCATGGTTACTCTAATTATAATCCGCTGCAGCTGGCGCAGGCCCTCTTGTAGCTGTGGGGCAGCCATTGTAATAGAGGCATCACTCCACGATGGATAGACCGGAGCGCTGGGCCAAAGCCTCCCAGTCAGCCGCTGAGGCTTCTTGGCGCCCCGTGTGAGGAGGCTTATTGGAGCAGCAGGAGTAGGCAGCCAGGCAGGCCTTATCTTCCCTGCGCACGAATCTGTGCGCTCACTGGGGGACTGCATTACTGATCACAGACTCGGCTTTGTCGGCCCACTCCCAGCCACGGGCCCTCGGCACACTGCCACCGCACAGGAACCTCCTGCTCTTTCACTCCATCCCAGCAAGTTGGGGAGGTTAGCTCACGCTTTGGTGGAAGTGCTGATGCTCAGCTTTTTGCTGTTGATAGGATGTAAAGAAGGATGAAGTGTAATTCAGTTCACAATACTGGGGGAAGCCTTTTGTCTACATTTTGTCTCCGTCATATTAAAACCTTTATTTAAAAAAATTAGCTGCCTTTTGCACTGTTTGACCATTTCAATGTAAATGGAGTAAAATGGACCAAAATGTCTTGGAATAATATCTCAAAACCACTCAAAAATTGAGGTCACACACAATTTTCCATGACAGCACATTTATTCCAGAAGAATATATTTTTGTAGCTTTTTGGAGACTGATAAAATCCTCAAACGTTGCTGCTCCAGTCTTCTATGGTAGAAGGGTGAGATAGGACAGATCACTGCCATTTAAATTCAGTTTTGGTGTCTCCCACAAGTTGTCGACAGTGAGCTCATAAACTTTAATACAACTGTTTACTCTTCACCGGACGTTTAGCACACATTTCATGTAATAGAAATAAGAATATCAAGTAAAAATAGAGGTATTAGTCCATGAAATATATTAATAAACACTATTAATCATTATAATATGTTATATTAGACCATAAACAACATCATTGAACACATTATAAACTAGAATAGGAGATATTAGTCCATAAACAATCACAGCAAACCTCAATAAACACTATTAATCTCTAGAAAATAATATATTTTTAATAAATTTTGTCTTTGACAAAAAAATGTTGTTCAACATTAGTGAAATAGCACTAAAACTATCTCAAAGCACATATCCATCATATTCCTATATCACATAATGCCTTGCAACAAAACAGAAACCAAAACAGAACTACAAAGCAGTGAAACTGTCCTACCTCACCTTTTTTCTAGAGAAGACTGAGTATCTGGAGTAGCAGCATTTGATTTACAAAAATATCTTCTTCTGAAATAAATGTGTTGTCATGGAAAATGTTTTATTAAATGGTTACCCTTGTGTTTTCATTCCTTTAATGTACAATGATACAGTGACATTGTTCTGATAATCATTGTAAATGCTGGGCTTAGCTGTGAAGGTTTTCTATATTGTCCCTACCGTTAGCGACAGCTGACCCAATACTTACTAAAAGCACAGAACCGGCAGGAATTTGCTGTTTTGTAAATGTGTTCGCATCCCATAAGAATATTGGTATTATTTGATGCTATATCAGTATATTATAGAGTGGAAGAGATGTAAAGGAAAGAAGAGAGAGAGAGAGAGAGAAAGAGCAGAGCATGTGTGTGTGAGGGAGAGAAAGTGTGAGAGAGTGAGCGAGAGAGATATGCCTGACAGTTTGGGCATACATACTTCAAATTAAACGAGTTATATAAGCAGATGTTGGCGGGGTGCTGTGGGCCAAGGCTGGAGATGAATAAAACTCCCTGTCACAAGAGTGAAGAGAGAGAGAGAGGGAGAGATATAGAGAGAAAGAGAGAGAGAGAAGGAGCAAGAGAGAGAGAGAAAGGCAGATAGAGAGGGAGCCTCAGGGGCTCAGGGAGTTGGGGAGGGGCCGAGCCTGCCAGCCAGCTAGTGGAGCTACGAGAGAGAGAGAGAAAAATGGTGGATGTCAGTGGAGGAGAGGAAGTAAAGGCATACAAAGAAATTATGGAAAAGGGAAAGAATAAAACAAAAAGAAAAGGAAGATCCTAATCTTTGTTAGTTTCGTGCAGCATGCCAAGTCAGAGAATATAAATCATGAGCATGCATTTTAATGGGCTGCTCTTTGAGCCTATCAGAGATGTGCATCTATAGGCCTGTCGGAAGTTCTAAATGCGTTTGTTTTGCTGGTTCAAGGTCAGATCACAACATTCATTTCACATAGAAATGGCCTGCAAGTTAATTGATGTAAAATCAGCATGATCTACACTGGGTGGCTGTTATAGCTCTAAATGTTTCAAGCTGACTTCTGAGCCCTGAACTGAATACACAGAGGTCTTTGCTACACTCTGCTGATTACAGTTTATAAAATTGTGCATCGATTTATTTCTAAAATTAACCGAATGTGAGGTGACACTGTTTTTCACTTATTCACTGGGTCCAACACTGAGTATTTATGGGATAGGTGAGAAGTCTTTGTTCAGTTGAGCACTCAGGAGAGCGTCTTTGTTTTTGCACATTCCTGGGCCACTACTCCACCACTTTTATGTCCAGAATTACAATATTGTCACCATATGAATGGCAAATGGTGTGAAAAAATGCGCGGCGCTCTGACTCGCACTGAAAAATGTGTGCCTGCGTATTTAAGCTCCTTTCACAAGAATCTAAAAATTATTTAGTTTCAACCTATATATATTTGAAAAGTAGACCCTTTAAGGTTTCTGGGGTATGTTTAGTTTTTGTTTCTAGGAAAAAAAAATTCCCGGTAATAAGTGGTTATTCAGAATTTTGGTTTTGTTCCCGCAGGTGGGTCTGCCGACTCCAAAGAGTTAAATGGCTCTTGGCTTGAGCATATTGTTTTAGAACAAAACTTTTTATCCCCATCCCAATGTAGTAGCCAATTAACCCATCCCATCCACTAGGGGGCTCTCCCCATCACTTTGCAATGTCCTTGACTCTTGGAGGGTGAAGACATACACAAGCCTCCTCTGCTGCGTGTGATGTGGCCACCTCCTCTTTTTGAACTATCGTCACTGGGAAGCCAACACACTCAGAGGAAAGCGCAGGATTCCCATCTCTGAAAGGACCAATCAGTAGACACCTGAACCGGCAGACATTGCAATGTGTGAGTGACAGGGAGAGAGATCTACCCACCCAGAGAGAGCACGGCCAATATTTGCTGTCTTGGGCCCCGGCTGTTGGTGGCAAACTCTGGGATTCAAAGTCTGGGATTCAAACTCACGATCCTCTGGTCATAGTGTCAGCGTCTTAGCCTGCTGAGCCACTCGGGGCCACTTGAAAAAAAATTTTTTATTGATGCTTTGGAGCATCTTGGCCATTTTAGAATACTTTAGACCAGAGGTGTCAAACTCCAGTCCTGGAATGCTGGTGTCCAGCACAGTTTTAATGATTTCTCTGCTCTGATGCTACAATTAAACCTGATCATTACCTGCTGAGTTGAATCAGGTGTGTTTGCACAGGAAGATCACAGGAATCCATCCCCCCAGGACTGGAGTTGGACACCCCTGCTTTAGACTGAATATTTTAGATTTTTATGTACCATATTATTTTTTCACTAAGCCAATGTATCTTTCCTTCAGCACAACCTGACCAATATGACCTATTAAATTGCATTGTATCAACTGTATCATACTGTAATAGAATTTTAATTAAGAAGTTTAATGTTAGTTAAATAGTTTAATTAGTTTTTTGCTCAATTAAGCAATTTAGAGGTCAAAAAATGTTAACAGGTTGTATATATTAAATGTATAATGGTAAAAATTTATCAAATGAAACTATAAACTATTTACAGCAAAAAAAAACAGGTGTATCTGGTTTTGTCCACTTGGTGGCAGTTTCTGCTGCATTGAGTGGCTTCCTTGCAGGCATCTTGACCCTCCCACCTTGCGTAAATATGAATTTAATATCACATTTGAATACTCATATCTCAAGGTCTATTAAAATCAAACACTAGTGTAGAGTGTCGTGCCAACACTTGTAAGGGAAGGTTACAGCAATGCTCAACGTAACCAGCCATGTGGTGTGATCAGCAAAATGTAAAAAAATTTATTCTTATTATGTGATTCCCTTCCCTCGGTCTAAAGCTGCTCCCATAGATTCACTAATGTTGTCTCCTTCTGTTTCCTTGGCTGAATGCTTCATGCCTGGCTTGTGCAGAGTGTGGTGATGTGACAGGTGTGTCATGCCTCTCTCCATCACACTCCAAGACTTGTTGACCTTTGTCTCTGAGATTACTCTGGCTCTCAGCTTTTCGGGCTTACCCCGCAGTGACAAGATTGCCTGGCAACCAAAGGGCCTGTTGATGCAGTGTGACTGCACCACCCCCGTTAGCCTCATGCTATCCCCATTCCCATACTGAGTCCGGCCTGAAGAGCAGAGCCACTAGCAGCCCAGAACTTGGCAAAAATGATCTTTTCCGACATAGAGAACAGGTTGCACTGAGCAGAGAATGAACAGCAGTATTTGTTTGTTCTGCATCTTATTGTCAGTTATCGCTCATAATTGAAAACCAAACCACTCAAAAGTAACTTATCCCATTAACACAGACTCAGAAACATGGAAATTTATTCCATTTAATCTACTCTTCTCCTTTAATAATGTGATACATGGTATGGACAAACGTATTCATCGTTTTTTTTTTTTCTGACAATTAAAAAAAGAGTTTATCCAACGTTCATTAGAGTAACTGTCTACTGTACTAGATTTTGGAGCATTGTTGTGAGGATTTGATTGCATTCAGCAACACAAGTGTTAGAGAGCTTAGAATGTTAGATTACCATCACCACCTCATCTCCAACTCATCCCAAAACTATTGGATGGGGCAGAAGACACAGTACTACAGCACAATGCTGGGTGGCTTTGCACCCCTCTAGCCCACATGGTGCCATTAGGTTCATGTTTATCTCCTCCAGAGAGTCCTATTCTATTGACAGTACTTTTCTACAAGGGACTACGTAAGCTGGGTTTGTTTGCACATCTGTGTCAGCAAAATGTCCACAAACATTTGGCCATATAGTGTATCTCAGTGGTATAGTTTCATTTATTTTGATGTGTGACTAATTTGACTTAACAAAGGTGAAAATTTGTAATTAATTAATTAATTAAATTAGTTCTTAATGTATTATTATTATCATTATTATTATTATTATTATTATTATTATTATTATTATTATTATTATTATTATCCAGCTCTGTGCATCTTTTATCAGTGATATTAAGCATGAGTTCTACATGCGCATGTTTCACTATGGTCAATGTGAATGTACCTCTGGCAGGAGAGTGAAATGAATTAAAGGGACCAACATCAGATTTTTGGAATAGATCCCATTCAAGACGCTCAGTTCTACTGGGTTAATACAGGACCTATATGCAGTTGCTGAATTCCATAAACATTACTTTTAAATGATCTTAGCAATGTTTACAGTTCCAGTTATGTTACATTTGTAGGCAAATGTAGTGTTAGGAGTCTTGCCCAAGGACTCATATTATTGGTATAGTTCATTGTGCATGCCTGGACACTGAACCCCGGTCCACCATGATTGAGGCAGCATTGTTACCCTCTACACTAGCCGCTATAGCAGTTCAGGATGCTTTCTCAGAGGCTTTGCAGCATCCGTACGAGTTAGGATGGAGCCTGTAAAACATCACTACACTGGTAATGAATAATGCACAATTTGCTTAAACTCCCAGAGTACACCAACTGCCCGATGGCTTCTATTCTAAGTTCATTTTGAGTCAACAGGTTTCCTGTTCTTTTCTAAGCAGCAGGAAATGTCAGAATTTCCTGCCATGGTAATTAAGTCAGTGCTAGAGATGTAGTAGATCAAGGTTAGGTTGAAAAACATGGGAATATTCCTTTAAAATATCACAGAATCATTAGATTTAAGAGGAGAATGTGGCAGACAGGGATATAGAGAAAGAGAAGTGGCAGGATCCTGATGTAAGTATATACCCCCTCCTCTCCAAACTCTGGGCCTGCAAACTGTAATCAGTCAACCTTAGTGCTGTAATGTTGCCATCTGGTCTCAGGGAAGATGGCAGCTTCTCTCCAGCTGAAAAATGTATTGCATATATCCGGGGTGATTACTGCATCAGCTGTATAACCCCCTTCCCCCTCTCCTCCCCTCCGCTCCGCTCTTGCCTCCTTCCTCTTTTCCTTTCTGTTTCCTTTTTTCTGAGCATGAGCAGTACTGGCAGCTGGAAGAAAAGCATCTTTGCACATTCAAGGCCATGACTGAACTTTAATAGACACAGGCCGGACAGGGGTGGACTCAATGAACATGGTTTTGTTCATTACAAGCCCGCCTTGCATTTTTCAACTAAATGTCAGGGCAAAGGTGTGGAATCACATTTGCCTTGGTTGAGGTTAGGTCTTCAAAATATACAGTTATAAAAAAGAAAAATTGTTCAGTTTTGTTCATAATTTAATTCTAAAAGGTAAACTATTTGGTGTTAGTTTTGGCACGGAGTGTATTGACTGTATACATGAACACACTTGTTGGACATTTCTGTATTATACATCCTTTTTTATTTCAGTTTATGAACAGCTCTAATAATCTGAGATTCTGGATTTCTGATTTTCATGATCTAGAAACTGATCAACAGTAAAACAGAAAAAAGCATGAAATAAGTTGCTTTATATGTAATGAATATAAATTATAATTTATCTTGTTTTAAACACAAATGAATGTTGTTAATCATCAACAAACACAAACACAAATGAATGTTGTTAATCATCAATGTCCCAAAAATTGCATGTACAGTGGAACCTCAGTTTTCATCCAAAATCTGAAAGTGTCTGATGATAACCAAAATGAGTGATAACTGAAGCAATATGTCCCATAAGAAATAACGTAAATCTAATTAATCTGTTCCAGACACTTCAAAATATGAACAAAATTACATTTTATATAGAATAACTATAGTTTTACCAAACAGAACACAATGAGAAATAAATACAAAAGTCTAATGAAATGGATAAATGAACATTTAACATCACTCTTACAGGTTTACGATCTGATTTAGAGTCTGCCAGTGTGGTCCAGCTGTTCTCAGGGTCTTGGTGGCTATTTGTTTTCACACCTGTTTTCATGTGGTAACGATGTGTGCCGTTGCTTTAGTGTGACATGTTTTAGTTTGTTTTTAGTGTTATTATTTGGGTGCTTCTCAAGCCTTTTGGCTTGTTTGTGCTAAAATGAATGACAAATGCTGTGGTGAGTGATGAATGCGTGGGTGGGATGCCTTGTTTTCATTGAATTAGTGGTGAATCACATGGGCACGCCGACTAAAACAGGGTGAATAAATGATATCTGGGACAAAATTTCCCCTCCGACTTTTTATGATAGCTGAATTTTACAATAACCAGGACAAATGATAACCGAGGTTCCACTGTAAATTATTGCTGCTGTCCTATGAACACAATGTATCTCAATTTTTTCCATTTTTTGTTTTTTTATGTCTTGTGAACACAGCCAGTACACATTTCATGATAAATGGACCAGTAGAAATTCTCCAAACATCTTTGGAATAAATTAGCCTTTTTGGAAATATATGGTTGTCTTAGGACACTGGCATTGCAGGCATATCGCAACAGCAATATGTAACAATCTACATATCACTTAATTACAAGACTAGTATTTTGTCCAAATCACCAAGCTCAAATATTTTAGAAATTAGTACTCTTTTATGATGGACTAACATTTGATCATAAATATAAGGGCTCTTCAATTATTCTTGGCTACCGTTTATTGGTAATCGTGATTGTTCAGTATGGGTTTTTCAGTGGCTGATACTTAGAATGCAGGGCAGCTGACGGTTGATAAATAATGCTGATATTGAATTGTGGGTTTTTATTTTTGCATCTGACAAAGCATGTTATAAATATAACAAATAAAATATATTTGGTGAGATGAAAGGACAGGTTTCAGTCATGCATTCATCTGCCCATAAAATGGTGAAAATGACACTAGGTGGAGCTCTAAGTTTAGATTAGCTTTGTGATTAGGCTGCCTGTAGATGTGCCTGTAAATGTGACATATAAGTTTCATGGCCTCTTGATTGCTGTCTGATTGCTTGCAAGTAAACAACAATAATCTGCCTGATAATTTTGCCAAAAGAATCAGTCTGTCACTTGTATTGAACTTGTATATTATGTAGAGATATTCACTTCCAAAAAAGTGTTTCTTCTGTTTTATTATTATTATTATTATTAAGCCTTCATTCCTACAGAGGAACATAGGCCACTGACGAATACTCTCCATGAAGACCTGTTCTGAGCTAATTTCTCTACATCTTGCCAGGTGTTGCCACTCTTCTCTAGCTCTGCTGTAGTGTCTCTTCTCCAAGTGTTTTTAGGTCTCCCTCTTCCTCATTTACCTTGGGGATTCCAGTGCAGTGCCTGTCTAGTTATGTTGTTTTTTGGCTTCCGGAGAGTGTGACCAATCCACTTCCACTTCCTTTTCCTTATTTCCAGATAGATTGGCGCCTGTTCTGTTCTTCTGTGAAGTTCTTCATTTTGAATTTTGTCTGGCCATCTGATGTTGAGTATTCTTCGGAGGTACTTGTTTACAAAGATAGATGTTTGGTTATTTTCCAGGTCTCGGACCCAGACTTGGTGATCTTCCCTTCTCACCAGAACTTCTCAAGCATGATAAATGCAGTTCTTGCCTTGCCGATGTGCGCTGCCACATCTCTCTCTGTTCCTCCAGTAGCATCCACAATACTCCCCAAGTATGTAAACCATTGGACTTCTTCGATCTCTACCTCCTTCATGGGGGCCTGGTTTGTTGTGTTGGCTTTAAGTAGCTTAGTTTTCTTGGTATTGATTTTTAGGCCAGTTTGTTCTGAAAGCTCTGCCAGTTGATCTGTCTTTTTTTGCATCTGTGTGTACTTGTGCTAGAGTAGTGAGATGTCATCTGTGAAGTCTAAGTTGTCTAGTTGCTGAAACGGGGTCCATTGAATACCGTTTCGTCTTCTGTGGTATTTTTCATAATCCAATCTACTGCCAGCAAGAATAAAAATGGTGACAGTAGACATCCCTGTCTCACCCCTGTTGTTATTGGGAATGGCTCAGACACTTGACCTTCATGTACTACCCTGCCCTGCATCCCAGTATAGGTGCTTTTTACTAAGTTGACAAATTTTTCCGGGATGCCGTTATGCCTCATCAGCTGCCACAAGACCTCTCTGTCCAGGTTATGTGTAGTGGTGAATTGTATTCTTGTGACTGTTCTATAATGATCCTAAGGGTTGCAATTTGATCTGTGCATGATCTTTCGGCATGGAAACCTGCCTGATGATCACTCAGGGTACAATCAACTGCTGCCTTTAGCCTGTTGAGGATGATTTTGTTGAGGATTTTGCCAGGTGTTGAGAGGAGCATAATCCCTCTGTAGTTGTCACAATTGCTTAAATCTCCCTTCTTAGGTAGCTTTATAATATGCCCCTTTTTCCAATCTTTTTGAATCTCTTCTTCCTCCCAGATATTCTTTATAAGTTTGTGTAACATATCCATAGATGTGGCCAGATCTGCCTTTAAGGCTTCTGCTGGTATGTTATCTGGTCCTGGGGCTTTGTTGTTCTTGAGATCTTTGATAGCTTTAGCTACTTTTGCTTTGGATGATCTGTTGCAGTTAACCTGAAGTGGGCTTTCTGTTGGTGGTATTACAGCTCTGTTCACAGGTTGAGGTTGATTCAGCAATGTATTAAAATGCTCCGCCCATCTCTTTAGTTGGTCTACTTTAGTAGTGGTGGTATTTCCTTTTGAGTCCCTTACTGGTCGGGTTGGTATATGCCTTTTCCCAGCCAGTTCTCTGGTTGTGTCATAAAGGGCTTTCATGTTGTTCCTTTCTGATGCTTCCTATGCAACTGTGGCTATTCTCTCAACATACGACCTCTTATCTTTCCTGATGCTGTTCTTAACCTCCTTGTTTGCTCTACTGTACTCTAGTGCTGCTTTTTGCTTTGCTGCCCTGGTCTTACTGCTGTTGAGCACTCCTTTCTTTTCTTTTCTGGTCTTGAGTTTTTGTTGGGTTGCTGTGTTAATCCACACCTGGTGTTTCCCTTTTTTTTTTTAGACCTATTGTCTTACTGCATACTGTCTGCCATGTGTCTTTTAAGTGCTGCCATTCTTCATCTACACTCAGAGATTGTAGCTCATCTTCTTGTAGCACTTTGTATTGATTGCTTAGTTCTAGTTGGTATTCTATCTGCTTGTCAATGCTGTTAAGTTGTGTTACATCGTACCTTATGCTGTTGGTTATATTGTTCTTACACTTTTTTAGTTTGAGCCTCATCTTTGTTACTACCAGGTGATGGTCTGTAGCTGCGTCCGCTCCCCTCTTTACACGGACATCCTCCAGCATTCTTCTAAATCTCTGCTTTATTCCAATATGGTATATATGGTTTTCTGTGTGCATATCTAGTGAGATCCATGTAGCCTTGTGTATTGGTTTGTGTGGGAAGATGGTACCTCCAATCACAATGTTGTGTTCAGCAAGGTGTGTTCATAGGTCAGCAAACATTGTTCCATTCTCGTTCCTTTTACCAAGTCCATGCTTACCCATTACTTGTTGGTATTCCTCATTCTTGCTTCCTAATTTAGCATTCATGTCTCCCATCAGGATGTTAACATCTTTCTTACCTTGCTCTCTCAAGCATTTGGTAAAATTCCTCTTTCTTGCTCTCCTCTGCATCATTAGTTGGTGCATAGCACTGGATGATATTGAGTGCAATGCGGCGGTTGCTTGTTCTAAATCAGTTAAATCAGAGTTAACTGGATCCCATCCTAGTAATGACTTGTACGCTTCTCTTGATAGCATGAGGGCTATTCCTTCCGTGTGATGTGCATTTTCATCGGCATGTCCAGAATAGATGATGGTTTCGCCTGATGATAGTCTGGTTTCTCCTGCTTGTGTCCATCTTGTCTCTGCTAAACCTAGGATCCTAAGGTTGTATGTTCTCATTTCTTTTGCAATATTATCTGCTTTACCTGGAGTGTACATAGTCCTAATGTTCCAGGTTCCTAGTTTGATGGTAGATTTAGGAGTAAGACGTTTCCACTGCATGGCTTCCTCTCGGCTTTCACCACATAGCTTCATACCCCTTTTTGCGAAGATCTTCCTCCTCCTAAGTCTAATGTTGAGGTTTTTGTCAGTGTTTCTGTAACCAGCCTTATGACCCTGAGCAGGGGGTTGGCCTATCCAGGGACCCTAGATTTTATTTGTAGAGGCATCTAGGTGCTGCTTCTCTCCATACGGAGTCACTGGTCGGTGAGGTTTTAAGCCTTCATACACCCTTTGCCATTGTGACCCAAAATGGTCATCATCTGCCGGGGTGGTGATCACCCGAATATTAACCCATAGCTGGGGCAGGATTTGCTATACAAGAACCCGCTTATCCTTGGTTTGAGTAGAGTGACCTCTTAGTGAGATTGCCATCCAAGGCTCACAAGCTCCTCTTGCTCGACTATTTGCCCATAGCTGGGGTTGGATTAGTGAGCACTGGGACATGTCCACATACCAGTGGGCCCAGCATGCTGCACCTCTGGGGCTCCAACTGCTCCAAGATCCCTAGCCAGTTACCCTGAGGCCGCAAGGTGCTCAGTTACCATGGTGTACCACGTGGAGGTCTGGCTAGAGTCTTGTCCATGGAGAAGCTTTTACACCAGCAGGAGGAGACTTACCCCATCTGCTCCTCTTTTCACTCCACTGAACTAGCTGATCACTGTACTAGAAGCAAGAAGTGAGAAGCAAAGCAACTACACTATGCTCCTAAGTACAGCGCTAGCGCAACACCCAGACCTGTGGCAATGCCACCACACCATTCTTCTGTGGTTCTTCTGTGCTTCAAATAATTTTAGCAGCTTTATTTATAAGGATGTACAGTGAGGATACCTTCCTACTTGCACCCACATTTGCATGTCTTTTAACCTCACCCATCAGTGTTATTTATAGCTATCAAAGTTATTTTATTGTTATTGTTAATTTTGAAGATTAATATTGAATATTCTGAACATTTTCATATGACTAACAAAAATAAAGTTGTTCTGTAAAGAATGGCAGTTGAGGGGGTGATGGGGATGTAAGTGTAACATCTTCCTAAGAAAAGGAAACTAGGGACCCTGAGTGGCTCAGCAGGCTAGAAGTTCGAATCCCAGTCATACTGTTTGCCATCAACAGCCGGGGCCCAAGAGAGCAAAAATTGGCAGTGCTCTTTATGGGCAGGTAGATGGCGCTCTCACTTTCCCTATCACTCTCACATTACAATGTCCGCTTGCTCAGGCATCTACTGATTGGTCCATCAGAGCTGGGAACCCTGCGCTTTCCTCTGAGCGCGTTGGCTCCATAGTGACGATATATCAGCGGTAGTTAGAAAAGAGATGGTGACTGTATCGCACACAACGGAGGAGGTGTGTATATGTCTTCACCCTCCTAGATTCAGGGACAGTGCAAAGTGATGGGGAGAGCCCCCTAGTGGATGGGATGGGTTAATTGGCTACTACCACATTGGGAAGGGGAGAACATGGGCAAAAATTATTAAAAAAATAAAAAATAAAAAAAGGAAACCAAACAGCATTCATGGGGAAAATAGTCATCATACTGGAGGTCCTTTTGTTACACTGGAACTTACTTTTTAAATCACAGTTTTAATGGTAAGTTAAGTGCCCTTAGGAGTTATTTTAACCCTCGTCGGACTGCCAAATACAGATGTAATTTATTTCTGCCAGAATGAATGTTGCCATGTCATCTTCATTGCCTGTAGCTCATCTAGCCTAGTAATTTTCCTAACAAATAGTGCTGTGTCCCCAGAGGCACTGGCACTAAATACTTTGAGGTAGAGCATATGATGGCTTCATATGTTGCCATGCATAAAAGCACGCAATTCTTGCTATATGGAAATCTTGCCTCTCTCTCTCTGTCTTGCTCTCTCTCTCTTACTCTATCTCGCTTCGCCTGAGCGAGGCTGGGGAATGGATGATTCAAAAATACCCCTCGTAATCAGCCTTCACATACAAATAAACGCATTCGCATTCACTCTGCATTCGGCTCGCTGTGCCAGCCATCACCCGCACGCTGTTATCTGTGTTCTACTTCATTTGGACCTGGGAGAAAACAAACAAGGCACATCATTATTTTTTACATCTGCGCCACCCCCACCCCCCACTCTCCTCCACCAACCTCCAACCCAGCTTCAGCCCCCACATACTGGAAATATCTCTACCCTTTCTCTTCGGCTCCAAGTAGGCATAGCTTTATCTGATGGAGATATATGGAGATACAGTATATTGGAGTTGGTGTAGGTCAGAAGAAGGGGAAAGGCTTGAAATGTAGCAGCAGCGAGGCTCCAGCTTTCAGAAGAGAAAGACAGACGTGGCCCCAGCGCTGCTGAAGAGGGACTGTAGAAATGAAAGGAGGAATTTGCATCAAAAAGAGTGAAAAAGGGCTGAGACAGAGAGTGAGAGCAAGACATGGGAACTGAAGCAGGTTCAAGCTACGTCGATCTCGGCCTGGTGGAGTCTTTAGAATTCAAAGTGAGCATAAAATTTGTAGAATAAGCAAAAATTTCCTTTGTATGCACTATATATAAGCCCATGCACCTTCCAAATGTAAATGGCAGATGATTATTTAGATATCAGCAGGTTTTTTCAGTTTGATCAGAAGGTAGATATGGAACATAGTCTGCTGATTTTATGATTTTGACTGGGTTCTGATTCTGGTTAAGTAGGAAGACCTGCAGCAGAAGTTGCAGTATAGCAGTATTCCTTGATCCACTTGATGTATTCTGTTGCATGTCATACATTATTACGTGTGTATGTTTTACACATCCAAAACAGTTATAATTCATTTTAATTTTACAGTACTGATTATTGAGTATTGTGATATTACACTTGGTATTTGTACTGAAATCAATACTCTATACAATATTGTGACAGATTCTTATATTTACCTGGATCATGTTATTTTTGTCATACATTAAAAAAACTGCCAAATAAGAGAATATTTGGCAGAGAAAAAATGTATTGCTGATTGCTTGGTATGGGCAAAAAAAAAATATTGGCTGATTGCGATGCATCTGTGGTTTAAGTGTCTTTTTTATTTCCATGAATATTTGCACTTAAAATGTGCCTATTAAAAAAATCATTAAAATGTGCATTTGCCAAAGCAAATACAGGCATCACCTGCTGTTTATTGCAAACAAACAGAGAGAGGGAAGAGGTAGCTTTCTATAACCCAGATATGCATGATACATGCTGCATGGTGGCATTCGCATTTCTGTTTGTTGTGCAGACAAAGAAATTCATGAGCTTCCATCATAAATTCTCCTTAAAGGGAAAATACTCTTTGTATTCATGCTAGATTCCAGTCTCCAGCCTCTGGCCTTGATTTTGGCCCAAATACATGCACAGAATGTATATCAAGTGATGCTGTAAACAATATGCTTTCCCTCTGCAACACTGCCTGTCCTCATTCTGACTTGACAGTTGACAGAAAGACACTGAATTTCACTTATTCTCAGAAAGCATTCTCACGCTGATATATATATATATATATATATATATATACACACAGTATATATACATACATACACATACACACACACATACATACATATTAATGTACTATATGTATAACTTTATAGTAACAGGTCCAGTAATTTCATTGGACGAGAGAAGTTTAATGAGTTCTGATATACAGTATAACAGCTCTGGGACTTTACATTCGTCACTCTAATTACAAGGATGTTCTATATCGGGGTGTCAAACTCCAGTCCTGGAGGGCAGAATTCCTGCAGAGTCTTACACTACAATTAAACCTGCTCATTACCTGCTGAGCTGAATCAGGTGTGTTTGATCAGGAAGATCACCAAACTCTGCAGGAATCCGGCCCTCCAGGACTGGAGTTTGACACCCCTGTTCTACATGGAATTACTTGCATTGGTGCTGCCAAATGTATAATAAATAAATCAAAAATCATAATCCGTTGTTGCTTATTACTGTTAACTAATAATAAGTGCTTGTAAAACTTGTAAAACTTGGTAATGCTGAATATCAGTGCACCTATAGCACTTGCCCTCATATTGTTTAATTGATTGTATATAGTTCCTGTAGTGTGTTCAGTGTGGGAATGATATTTTATTGAATTATTGTGGCTTTCAGAGATGAACATCCTGCGATTGCCAGTCTAAACCAAACTCAGCTGAACTGAGACAGCATGATGCATTGATTAAGTTCTTGACAAATTATAATTACTTCAATATACGAGGTTGGAAATGCATGTTAGTAAAGAAAATTATTTAGCTAGTTTAAACAGTGGCTGTATTTGTCTCTCCAAGTGGGCCTTCCCTCAGGACAGTGGCATCAAAGCGGTCTTGCTGGAGAGCACCTGACGACCAGGCCTCTAATGCCGAGCAGATAAGCGAGCCAAGCGAGAAATTTCAAATTAGAGAGGGAGAAAAAAAACAGACATGGAGTTTAAAAAAGTAAAAAAAGGTCCAAGGTCCATCTGTTATCAGCTCAGTATTCCCCCCTCCCTGCCATTCCCCTCACTCTGACAGGCCTGATTGGACAGTGGATAGGGTGAGAGCAGAGGCTGATAAGGGCTGAAAGTGTGGCAAAACGAGGCAGATGCCAAGCAGGGATAAGAGAAACGCGATTACGCTGGCAGCTTTCTTATATTAAACCACACACACACACACACACACACACACACACACACACACACGCACACGCACACACACACTGTAAATGACCAGAATCTAATCCTAGCATGTATAGATCTGTGTCAGCTTTTAACACTGCAGTAATCACCCCCCCCCATACATGCCAGATTGGACGTCCTTGATAACAGCGGCCGAGCGAGTCACAGTCTCATTTCACATAGAGATGCTGAACATTTTTACATTTTTGGCCCCAAAATTGTCTAAATGGTCTAAAGCTGCACCAGTATCATTTCATCTGAATGTGCTTTTAATTTTGCATAAATGTAATCAAATATAATACACAGTAAATCTGCCAGTGTTAAATCAACACTATTAGAGTTAAATTAACACTGAGGGTGTCAAAATGTAACACTCTCAGTGTTAATTTAACTCTAATAGTGTTGATTTAACACTGGCAGATTTACTGTGTAGGGATGTAACTATACTCATGTTTTCAGACTCAAATTCTTTATCATTTGGAGGCCAAAATGATATTTATATGAGTATTTTTAATGTCTTTACTCTAGTGCTTTATTATATGTTACAAAGATAAAATAACATTTATTTCAGTCCCAGTACTGAGTGTAGTATCATGATACTTGATACCAAATTGATACTCTAGCTATTAAAGAAAAACAGTTGTTTATATGATACAACACGGTCACATGTCCACATTTTTACAGTTTAACTACAGTTTAAAATGTGATGTCTGTAATTCTTACAGCACTTAGAAGTGAAATACAGTGCAATTGGTGCGACATAGAAAGCAGTTATTATTTGTATTAGAAACTATGGAAAGTACTGAAAATTCTTATATAGAATTGATTACCAGATTTTCTACTTTTGATTCTTGGTGCATCTCTAACTGTAATTTACACCTTTGAGGAGATCTTAATGCTTTTTTACACAACAGAAAAGACAAAGAAAACATGCAACCTTGTGAAATATTCTGTAACAAAAACAGACTCTAATGACTGGATATAAACTCCTGAATGACAGGACAGGTGCTGATGTGAAATATAATGAAACTCTCCAACTTAGTTGCTGAATTCTCCCTTAATAATGATGCTCTCTTAAAGCAGCATTTCTAAGCATGCACAGTGTGCTTTCTTGGCCACTTATAACGTTTTTATGCGAACAGCTTGAATAATGTGTTGAAAATATCCCCCCCCCCCATATGATTCAATTCAATTGCAGCATCCATATTAGACACATTGTATACAAACTCCTCCACAGACAGTAGTAGAGAAGTGTTCTTCATAATAACGTTGCCTGCATGTACATGAAAATGGCTTTCAATGTGATATTTTTTCTGCTTTTATATGCATAAATGAAACAAATGTATCCTGTTCCTGCTTGTGTTGTTGCAAGTTACTAAACATAGAACTGTTGTGCAAAATCCACCTTCCCAAAACGAAGAAGCACAGAGACTTAATAAACTTAATAACACCAGGAGCACAGTGACCATCGCAAAGAAGTCTAGGCTTTTGACTTGTAGTGTTTTATGTCACTATGCATAATTACATACTCCAGGGGTGTCACTAGGTTGTTTGCAGCGGGATGTGGGGCGATTTTTTATTTATTTTTACATTTTTTATTTTTGTAGTATTTTGTCAATTTTTTTCCTCTCACTGTGTTAACAATGAACCCATTCGTTTTTGACTCTCCCCCTTCACTTTGCAATGTCCCTAATTCTAGGAAGGTGAAGACAAACACAAGCCTCCTCTGGTGTGTGTGATGCGGCCACCGCCTCTTTTATAACTACCACTGATACACCTTCACTTGGAGGAAAGCGCAGGATTCCCAGCTCCAAATGGACCAATCAGTAAATGCCTGAGCCAGTGGACATGGGAGAGAGAGCCATCTACCCACCCAGAGAGAGCACTGCCAATTTTTGCTCTCTCGGCCCCGGCTGTTGATGGCAAACAGCATGACCGGGATTTGAACTCGCGATCCTCTGGTCATAGTGTCAGCGTCTTAGCCTGCTGAGCCAGGTGGGGGGATTTGAAGAGGTTAGCAACTGGCAGGCCAAATCCAGCAATGAAGGGGTGGGCTGTATGAGTGTTCACCGGAAATATTTTTGTGGGAGGAGGGGCAATGTCAATTTATTTTCATTTGCAAGACTTCATAACATTTATGGGAGCATATAACCAATGTACACTAGTGCTGTACTCATAAAGTAATATAAAATGATATAAAATATAATTATTGACTGTTTTGCTTTTCTCATTTGTGAACAAAACAGTGTTTTAAAATATGCACACACTGATAACAGTAACTGAACAGAAAAACCCAGCAAACATTTAGAACAACTCAAATATGACAAAAGATGAACGTCCCCTTTAAAGCTCAAATGAAAGCTATATGGCAGCAGCTTACTTATAGAGTTCTTCACACATCTTTATGTTAAAAATGATCTTCATACATCTTTAAACAGCCATTAAAGGGTTGTTAAGGGAAGCAAAAGCAGATGAAGCATTGCTCCAAAGAACCCCTTTTGGCACCTTTATTTTTAAGCATGTAAGACAAATAAAGGCGTACAGCGGAAGCAGGTTTGCTGGCGATTTAACAAATCGTGCTTACTCAGTTTTTTTCCCCAAGAAATTTTGTTTTCCTGAAAAACGATGTTCGCAAGCTTGAGAAGTACAGCAGAAAAAAAATGAAAAGCTCTACAGAGAGACAACATGTCAGCAAAGAAAAGAGGGAGAAAGATGGATCTCAGTGGGTATCTGTGTCATTTTGAAAGGGAGGAAACCGGCAGTGAGTTTACGTGCTTGTTTATTTATTTATTTACTTACAAGCCGTCCTCTCTCTTGTCCGTACATTATTATGGCTTGCGGATCACACCCCTCCGGGACGGCCATTGTGTGTAGGCCACTCAGCCTCGGAGAGAGAGAGACAGGAGAGGGCGAGAGAGTGACTGCTGGCCATTGTGCCGGAGAAGAAAAACTGATGACTATATAATTAGCCTTCGAATGCATCCCCTTCCACTGTCACCAACATTTTTCTTTCTTTCCCATTCATTTTGTCCCTGTCTTCCACTCTTGCTCCAGTTTTTTCTTTCTCTCTTCCCCAGCAGAATGTGTGCTAATTAAGCGGCTGCCATTAGACAGCATGTAATTGGCTTGAGAAGTAATGACAAGTAAGTTTATTTACAAGGCAATTAGAATAAAGGGAGCCTTTGAACTGATAATAATCATTTACGACTGGGAACGAGAGCTAGAGAAAAAGAAAGCCAGCTAGAGAGAAAGGGAGGAGGAGGAGGAGAGGAGAGAGGGAGCGAGCGTGACAGAAAACGAGAGAGAACATTTAGCGCCGTCGTCTGATTGACAAAGCTTTAACTATGTGTGCTTATCCGTGTTTTATTCACTGTGCAAACTCTGTATACTCGAGTGATTCTTTCTCCCTCCATCGCCGCGCCACGCAGAAACAGCAGTAACAGCATTTCCAGACAAGTTGCCTTTGATTAATGGAAAGATTGAGTTGCATCAGAGGAGACGTGCTGAGAAGGCTTTGTCATCCTTTTTTTGTGCACTCTCTTCTCGCTCGCTCGTTACATTAACAAACACTATGTCAGTTCGTCAAACCTGAAGAACTAGTGAACTGCTTGGTGTGTTAACCCTTTCTTATTCTAATCCTTCTTTCATTTCCGTTGTTGGGGATTAGAGAAGTGGGCTTGAAACTTCACCAGTTTGATCCCCTGGACCAGCAGGCAAATGTGGGTAGGGGTGTGAATGAACAGTGCATACCTGTCCCTAAGCATCCACGTCTGAAGTGCTCTTGAGTAATGCACCTAACCCTCAACTGCACCCTGGGCTCTGCCTCTGTGGTTATGCACTACTCCACTACCCCCTAGTATGTGCATTGCTCACTAGCGTGTGCTTGTATCATGGATGGGTAAAGTACAGAGAACAGCTTCTTTCTTCTAAAGATATTAATACTGTTCAACACAGACTCTAGTTCAGTTACTGAAAATGTATAGCGGTCACTTAACCTCTTAAATAGCCCACAGTTCCCATCACCTAATCTATACATTTAGAGATTTTTTACTTTCCTGTTTTCTCCATTCAGTGCTGTGCAGCCTAAAAAAATTTCAAAAAGAACTAAAAGTGACTAATTATTTTTATTTTCATCAGTAAGTGTTAATCATGTTGTATTTCTATAAAATGTCATAAAACATAAAAAGTATAATTTTTTTTAAAAAAACCCATCAAATTCTTTATTTTGATATTGTTGTATAAAACCCCTAAGATTTGGGTATATTTTAATTCATACAAGAACTCAAAACAAATGCAAAGAGGTCAAACAACACAAATGTGGTTCTGTTGAATATCAGCCCAATTAAAATGGGCCTAGTGCCAACAACCAAATCACAGCTGTGCTGATATTCAGTATAACAGCCATATTGATTTTATACAACTTGTGTGAGGGTGCATGCGCCAAAAATGACGCAATCACGGTGGCTCTGCCTATGTGCGTTGTGCACCTTTCCAATTTTGTACCTTTGCGCTTGTTGTGCTTCAGCAGAATGGACAAATTTGAAGGACACTCTCGTGATGCATCTATGAGAGATCATAAGGATACACAGATGCTTCAAAATGAATGGAAGGAGATGCTAATTTCATGGAGAACCAAGAGACTGTACAATATGCATAGGTTTGGTTGATTGACCCTGGGGAGGTGGGGGGGGGTTATGGGGTTGTTTGCCCAGGGCACCATACAGGCTAGGACCGCCCCTGGCAACCAGAGAAATAAGAGTCTTAGGACAGTTGCTTTG
>BRDA01052822.1:2133-12603 GCA_036984385.1 Crenuchus spilurus | reverse complement strand
TTGTTTTCTGAACGGTTGGACTGAAAGAGAGTGATCGTGCTGTGGTGGGGGTGACGTGTGAGGGTGAGGTGTACTGTAGGGTAAGGCTGGTGTGTCAGCGGGTTTTCAGATTTAGGTCAGTGAGAAGTTTATAACGTTGTGTCTTATTGTGGTTATTTTTTAGATGTTTCTACCTTCAAACAACCAAATTGTTTCATATTTCAACAAAAGCACCAAAGAGGAACCAGTGGGAGCAGACAGACTGGCAGAAACTTCAGAACAGCAGCTTCCACTCCACATGTGTCAGACAGGATATGGAAATGATGAGGTAAGCAGCAAGTAAAGATCATTCTCTCATATTAGAGTCAATATCACTGACCACAAACCGCCACAGACACACTTCATGAGCTGAGCCGGGACAGAAGTTTGTCTCTGGAGAAGACAGAAGTATGATGCAGAGCGTGTGACATACAGAGAAGAAAAACCCGTCTGACTGTAAACACTGACTCTGTGGTTTATTACACATAGCCTATGATACAGCTGCTAATAAAAAAGAAAGTGCAGGACAGTCCATCTGAGGTACCTCAGTCTCCAGCAGCCGTTCTCTAATGATGTGACCTCCATGAGCTGCAGCATCATCAGCCATGAAGATGAACTGAGGCCTGTGTTGTTCATGCAGAGGCTCAGTGACTGGATTAATGATGTTATTACAGTAGTCTGGGCTCGTCACTGTACCATTCACACAGTGTAGGCAGTTCTGTAATGACTACACACATTAACACCACCAGCACTACCAAAGGCCCGTCTGGTGACAACAGTGTCTGATGCTCAGCGTCTCCTTCACGTCTCCAACATCATCTCCATCATGTCTGCTCAGCGTGAATCGACTTTCATCAGTGAACAGCACTGAGGCCCACTGGTTCTTCATCCAGTGTAAATGCTCCCTGGCACATGTAAGATGATGCCACCTGTGCCTGGTGGTGTGGTCAGGTACCCTTACAGGTTGTCTAGAACACAGACCACGTTGATGTAAACGGTTTTGAATAGTCTGATGTGACACTTGGTGCCTCTCACCTCTCTTAAATGTGCTGGAGTTGTGTGGCATCATCATCCGGTTCTGCAGGGCACTGTTCACAGTGAAGCGGGCATCAGTGTGTGATGTGACCAAAGGACATCCACTTGTGTGCCTTTCTGTGACTCTTCCAGTCTCTCTGTGTCTGTTACAACCTGCTGATGACACTCTGTGACACTCTGAGCTCAGTGCTCACTTCTGTGTGAGAACTTCCTGTCTGAAGCCTCACAGTGGTGAGGTCCTGATGATCAGGTGTTAGGTGTGTCTCAGTGTGATGATGTCAGAATGTGAACAGCCAGAGGAGGAGGAGTTTAAATACTAATTCTGACTGAAACAGGATGTTTATTGGTGGATTCATGGATAAATAGCTGATGTGAGTTTTGCTGTTAAGCTGCTTGTTAGAGAAGCAAGCTGTGTAAAATGTGCAGTCAAAAGTTTAGAGACACATTAAGTTCACCTGTTAAGGATAGAGCGCATTTTAGGTTCATCCTGAAATTTTACCTGAAAGTCAAATATCCCTGACTTTTAGTGAGTCGTGTGTGTTTTAAGTGATTTTCTATTTTGTTTAGAAACAGGCTAAATACATTTGTACAAAACAAAACCTTGTTCTTTGTAGCATCATAAAGAATCCTTTAAAGTACCAGAAGGGTTCTACTATTGTTATGAGCCAAACAATCCTATTTTGGTATTATATAGAACCCTGAGAGTGCTGCTAATGTTCTAGCTTTTAATGAATAAGTCAGGAATTACAGCTATAAGGAGCTGATAATTAACAGATCAAATAAAAGAAACAGTTTTTATGTACATAAATATTAGATGCACATTTTCTAGTTATTAATAAATGAAAAGTTAGTTATTGTAGTGTGGCTTAGTAATAAAATGGTAAAATGATGGTAAATATTAGCGCTTAGGTTAAAAATTAATGAATAAATGATGAAAGTTCAGATACTGATAGTAAATGTAAGTATTGTTTTACTGTAAGATGTACTGCAGGCTGTGTAATACTGAATAATACTGAATAATGGTGTATAATGTTGTATATGTGGTGTATATGTGCTGTATAATGGTGTATAATCATGTATATGTGGTGTTTATGTGGTGTATAATAGTGTATAATGGTGTATACTCTATGTGGTGTATAATGGTGTATAATGGTGTATATGTGGTGTATAGTGGTTTTTATGTGGTGTATATTGGTGTATAATGGTGTATACTATATGTGGTGTATAATGGTGTATATGTGGTGTATAGTGGTGTATATGTGGTGTATAATGGTGTATACTCTATGTGGTGTATAATGGTGTATAATGGTGTATATGTGGTGTATAATGGTGTATATGTGGTGTATATTGGTGTATATTTGGTGTATAATGATGTATAATGGTGTATACTGTATGTGGTGTGTAATGGTGTATATGTGGTGTATAATGGTGTATATGTGGTGTATAGTGGTGTATAATGGTGTATATGTGGTGTATAGTGGTTTTATGTGGTGTATAGTGGTGTATATGTGGTGTATAATGGTGTATACTGTATGTGGTGTATAATGGTGTATATGTGGTGTATAGTGGTGTATATGTGGTGTATAATGGTGTATACTCTATGTGGTGTATAATGGTGTATAATGGTGTATATGTGGTGTATATTGGTGTATATTTGGTGTATAATGATGTATAATGGTGTATACTGTATGTGGTGTGTAATGGTGTATATGTGGTGTATAATGGTGTATATGTGGTGTATAATGGTGTATATGTGGTGTATAGTGGTGTTTATGTGGTGTATAATGGTGTATAGTGTATGTGGTGTATAATGGTGTATATGTGGTGTATAATGGTGTATATGTGGTGTATAGTGGTGTTTATGTGGTGTATAATGGTGTATACTGTATGTGGTGTATAATGGTGTATATGTGGTGTATAATGGTGTTTATGTGGTGTATAGTGGTGTATAATGGTGTATATGTGGTGTATATGTGGTATATAATGGTGTATATGTGGTGTATAGTGGTGTTTATGTGGTGTATAATGGTGTATACTGTATGTGGTGTATAATGGTGTATAGTGGTGTATAATGGTGTATATGTTGTGTATAATGGTGTATAATGGTGTACACTGTATATGGTGTATAATGGTGTATAGTGGTGTAGTTGTTTACATCACTGGACTGAAGTTACTGGTGTTTACAGTTAATAGGTAACAGGAACAGGTGATGTTGATTCTATGTAATCTGAGTAATTACACACATCTACAGGTGAGCCTACAGGTAAAGTAACAGAACAGGTAGGAGTGACTATACAACAGTAATGCAGTCAGGTTTCAGTGCACCTATCCAGACAGATCAGGTGTTATTACCTGCAGATGCAGTAAGTGTGGAAACAAGGTGGAAAGAAGCAAGTTTGCATTTTACACCGTTTAGTGTTACTGTGAGTCCAACCAGAACCATCACTGTTCCTGATCATTTAAATACATAACAGATAAAAAACAAATACCAAACAAATGAATTAGTCTGTAACAGCTCTAATATAATTTCAGCAGAACTACAGCTCTGTAATAACTCTCACATTATAAACTGTAATGATCCAAGAGAACTGAGGTGATGAGTAAATAATCTGTTTCAGACTCTCCTGTAAAATATTTGTCCATTTAGTTAATGATTATTTATTAATGCCTAGAAAATGTGCATTTAATGTTTAGATAAATACAACTTCTATTTTTTTAAATTAATTAATTATTTAATTAATGATATTATTTTATCTTTTATTATCGGCTTGTTACTGCTCCAATTACTTCACATTCATGAAGAGCTACAACATTAGCTTCATTTTACCTTCATTTTTTCCATTTATTACTGACTTGTTCCATGATGGAGTATCTGAGCAAAAAGTCTGAAGAAGAAAGCACTAAATTTACTGGTGGTGTTCACCAAGGGTACATCTTCAGCCCTTTTCAGTTTCATAACGCACTGCTTTGTGATTTGTGAACTTTTTATAATTTTCTTATTTCTGCATAAATTTTAGCTAAACTTAATAAGATTGTCACTAAAAGTCCTAAAAGTAGATAAAAACCAAACCAAACACAAATATTAGACTTGTTCATTTATTAACTGAGATAAATGCTGTAATCTGACAGTGTGTGAGAGACTAAAGTGTGTGAAGCTGTACTTGTATCTGTTGTAAAGATTGTATTTGAGGTTGAAAATAAAAATCACCTTTTTTTCTCCTGAAAAGAGTGAACGTAGTGAACCTCATGTTAGTGTCTGTGCAGTAGTGTTTTTCTGATGTTGTAGGCACTGTTTAGAGCATTAGTCATTTCTAAAGTTACGCTGTTTGTCTGATAGCTGGACTGTGTTTGCACAGCTAACAGGAGATCACTGCAGACCTGAGTACATGAGTTTCAGTCTGAACTGGATAAACAGACTGTGTTCAGTAACTTTATCAAATAAAACCGACATTTTAGAGATTATAGACTGAACATCAAACATTATAATCTTACATCAGCAGATTGTGTCCTTCTCCAGATTCCCCAGATAAACCCTACAGCACCACAGCAGAGGCTTCTTCTGCTTCTGTCTCTAAAGTCCCTCTAAACACCAGGCAGCCAAGCTCAGGGTACAATGTTCAGTAATATTTGATCTTTTTGACTTAACTGAGGAGCAGCTGTGACCTAAAGGTTAGAAAAGTGAGTTTGAGACTGAAAGATTCCTGGTTTTAGCCCCAGAACCAGACAGATACAAGACTTCACAGCTGATGTGCCCTCGAGCAAGTCACCTAACCACCAACTGCTGCCCGGGCACTACAGCAGGAAGGACTAAAGCCTAAGGAGATTAATAAAAGTGTCTCTTCTTCTCATTTTAATCAATATACACTAATAAACTTTTTATATTCATTAATTTCCTCCTCTTCTGAAAGCTGTTATTTAATTTTTTTATTATTATTATTATTATTTTATTTTTATTTTTATTTGAGGTACATTAACATTTATGACATATTGAGTATCCAAACGTAGTAGTTATTCGGCTTCACTCTAAATAAACTTTCTGCTTCTTCTCAACTAAAACAGAACACTGTCCATCAAACCTTTTTCTTTTTCCCAGTCTGTATAATACCGCCTCCCGTATTTCCCCATTTACCTGGTATATTAACTAGTGACTGTTTTCTCTTCACCTTCTCTCTCTCTCTCTCTCTCTCTCTCTCTCTCTCTCTCTGTCTCTGTCTCTGTCTCTCTCTGTCTCTGTCTCTCTCTCTCTCTCTCTCTCTCTCTGTCTCTCTCTCTCTCTCTCTCTCTCTCTCTGTCTCACTCTAAATAAACGTTCTGCTTCTTATCGACTAAAACAGAACACTGTGCAGAAAGAAAGTCTTAAAACTTCACATTTATTTCGATTCTGAGACCAAATCTTTTTTTTATATATAATCACATCAAATAAATACAAAATGTTGATGTTTTTAGGAAAAAGAAGCCTTAAATGGTAAAAAAAAAAAGATGAGTAATAATTTTATGATGTGTAATATAATAATACGCTTACAATTTACTGCTTTTAGATGTTTAGTGTAAGTAATCATTTATCAGGCTGTGCAGCACTAAATGGAGATGATGTAGGTCCACTAGATCCTCCTTCAGCAGGACAGACACTGAGAGCTCAGTTCTGTTTGTTTGGGACAGTGTTGGGATCAGTAAAGGTCAGCACTGAAGATGTGACACATGGTTTATGTCGTTTAATAAGGAAGAGTTTTTATGTTAGACTCCTCCCCTTCTGTGTGGACCTTAGAGAAGAGAGTCCTGAAGCTGTGAATAAATGGAGGAGATGCTGACTTTAGATTTTAGGTCGTTTGTGACTGAAGCTTGTTGTGTCACATGACTGCAGATTAAATGTTATATTAAATGTTATTTATTGTATGTTGTATAAGTTGTAGTATTAAAGTTGCCTAAACTGAACGGCCGTCAGCTTTAGCCGTAACATTAACAGCACCATGTTGTTCCTGCTGATAAGCAGGACTGTTTATTTATGGTGCTGTAAAGCCTCATATCTGAGCTCTTCTACTGACATGTAACCACGTTATTTGAGTTGTGGTTAAGAGTGCACAGCTGTGTCTTTGGCCCTGTAGTTAAGCTGCTGTTCCTTCAAAACAAAGTATGACGACGGCGTAAATGAGGAAAAGCCAACCCAGCCAAGCTGCCAAAGTGAAGAGAAGATGCTGAAGCACACTCGAGCTGTTTCACACATCATTTACTAACTACACAGAAAATAACAGAGAAGGTTTTGTTTGGTAGTAAAAAGCTGTAAACTCACGTCGAGAGCGAGAGAGCGGAGAAACACTGCAGTTACTGAAGAGAACAGGAAGTTTTCAGTGTCTCAGAACATGAAGGGGATTCACATGATGGTACAGAAGAACAGCAGCGTTCTGCTGAGGTGCACTTTCACTGGAAAGCACCTCTCGGTTTGTCACGCCACGTTACAGGCACAGAAGCAAAGCGTGGCTGATTAAATACAGCTTGAACTGTGGAGACGACCTTGTGCTGCCGGAGCCAAAGCCTCTGCAGAGATACTGAACTAGACTGTAAATAAGTCTCAGATTTAACCTGCAGGACTAAGCAGACGTCTAAGCTGAGTCTCTGAGTGGCCACAGAGGCCCTCACACTCCTCATTAACTCAGTGGGTTCTCCACTTGCTCGGGGACTTGGGCGCTCGCTTTGCATTGCGGTGCACATTTCCTCAGACATCGTCTTGGCGATGATGTCCACCTTTTGAGTTCCATGTAAAGGATGTTAAAGCATCTCTGCAGACAAGTAAACTCCTCTACGTCTGCTTCATTACTGAAGTCCGTACTTCATCTTCCTCGTCATTACGCTGCCATTTCACTAATAACGTCTGAAACTTTTCACCTGAAATGGCATCTAACACGACTACCAAGACATAAGCCTTCACACAGGCAGGTGATGGGCAGCTGTGGGCTTGTGGTTAAAGAACCGGAAGTGCTCTTGAGCAATGCACCCAACCCCAAACTGCTCCCCGGGCACTGTGATAGGGCTGCCCACCACTTTGTGCAAGTGAGTTCACTGCCCACAAGTGTGTGTGTGTTCTGCGCGGTGGTGAATGTGTCACTTTTACATGTCTGTATGTGTGATAAGTGTTAAAACCTGACTTGCAGGTCCACGTGGTTACTGGATCAGTGAAGATCTGCAGAGCTGAGCTGCAGCAGAATGATTAGACACATGTGTGTTATGAGTGTAACGTATCCCGTTATGAGTGTTTTACATCAGTTATGCACGACTGACTGTGCACATTTCTCTACATCTTCTCAAGTGTCTTCAGCCTCTCTGAGTGGATCAGATGAACAGAGTCATCCTGATACTTTCCAGCAGCATCTCTTGTGTTTCAACAAAGACTTTCAAGAGTATCAACAGTCAGGACTTGCCTGACGCCCCAGAGTCAGGTGTCTAACTGATCTGTAATGAAGATGTCCTCACGCCTCCTGGCTCCACAGTTATATTTCTATATGTTCACTCAGCTCTGCTGTAAATCCACTTAGTCAGCCTTTAAGATTTAAGGGCTCAGTGTCTTTAACTCACAATACCCTGCTGGAGACTCAGGAGGAAAGTAAAACCCACTCACCAGATTACAGTCACCGTCTGTGGGGCGAGATGTGCTGGTACAGTAGGCTGTGCTCTCTCACTGCAGGCTCTCTCTGAACGTCTGGCTCATGTGGAAACTTCCTGGATGTCTTAACTGGGCTGCACACACAGGACCTCAGAGCGGGGCGGTGTGGACGCCTCATTGGCTGGTGTTGCTCATGAAATCTGACACCAATTCAAGTGTCTAAGACACACCTGCACTGTGCTAACAGCTCAGTATAGCTCGGCATGCTGGGATACAAACCCAAACCCCACATATTACTGCACTTTAACCTCTAAACTAACCAGCAGCTTCAGAACAGAGTCACATAAACCCTGAAACTCTGTCTGTGATCATTTCTGACTGCTCTGAGCTGCAGATTCTGCTTCTAATAAACATCTTCAGTTACTGTAAGTGTCCCAAACAAACAGAACTGAGCTCTCATTTAAATAGAACATTAAACGTTCCTGTGTGAGAACATTAAGATGTGGACCTGCTGATCCAGGCTGAGAGCTAACAGAGGTTAAAGAGCATTAGAAGCAGTTTTAGGGGACGTTAGTGTGTTTAGGGAAAGTTGTGCATGACTGTAAACTCTGATTGTCTGGCTGATGTTTGAAGCTCTGTCTTCAGGGTTGCCAGGTCCAACAAAAATATCCAGCACAAAGTCAGTCTAAAACCCACCCTGCAGAAGCTTAAACTAGCCCAAAATATGTCTGTCACACATTTGAAGTAAACAGCAAAACAACTATGAGTGTACGACTTAGTATTTTGTTTATAAGGGATTTATTATCAGTCTATCAAACCTTTTTCTTTTTCCCAGTCCTTTCAATACCGCCTCCTGTATTTCCACATTTACCTGGCATTTTAGCTAGTGACTGTTTTCTCTTCACCTTCTCTCTCTCTCTTTCTCTCTCTCTCTCTCTCTCTCTCTCTCTCTCTCTCTGTCTCCTTTTCAGGCTATTTATCCTTATGTTCTCTTCATTGTTATTGTTGTATTTAAACTTCCTTATCCTAGGCAACACCCACTTTTTTGTTGTTTTTTTGGCGGCCGTGGTAATTCTTAAAAGTAGCCCAAAAAAACGCACCCCGCCACGCTTGAATTTTCACCCGCGACTGGATTTTCAAACAAGCCCAATTTGGTATGAAAACCGCAAACCTGGCAACTCTGTCTGTCTTGCTGGTGTTCAGCTGCTCATATGTTGTCATTTTCTGACCACAGAGTTTCTCTTATCTGGGTATTTTTGGCTGTAGTGAGGTTACCATTCTTAACCACACGGGTGTTACTGCTGTACAACAAATCAACAGACTTACCATAAAAAGTACGTCTGCAGTTGTACAGTAAACTCTTTAGTTTCCTATTTCATCCTAATCAGACTTAATGATCCAATACACAGTCAGCTGTCAGTCAGTGTGATAACAGTCAGGTGTGAGTGTTTGTCCTGTTTTATTTAAAGAACAGAGATCTACAGTCTGATCATGGAAGTGTATCATGAACAAAGGAGATTTGTGAGGAGCTCAGAAAAAGAGTTGTTGATGCTCATCAGACTGGAAAAGGTCACAAAACCATCTCTAAAGAGTTTGGACTCCACCAATCCACAGTCAGACAGATTGTGTACAAATGGAGGAAATTCAGGACCACTGTTACCTCCTCAGGAGTGTCGACCAACAAAGATCACTCCAAGAGCAAGGCGTGTAATAGACAGCGAGGTCACAAAGTAACTTCATAACCAAAATGTATCTTTATGGATTAAATGAGAAGTCTGCAGTGGTGAGTGTTCAGTCTCAGGGTTAAACTAACGGAACCCAACATAACTTCACAGATCCACTCTCAGGAGAACATTTAACCACATCGTCTGCATGGCAGGTTTGTCAGAAAGAGGCTTTAGGCCTGGAGAAATGAAAACACTGCATTCAGCATAAGAACCTTATCTCATCTGTGAAACATGGTGGTGGTGGTATCAGGTTTAGGCCTGTTTTACTGTATCTGGGTCAGGACGGCTGGTCATCACTGATGAAACACTGAATTGTGAATTAAATCAGAGAATTCTAAAGTAAAATATCAGGACGTCTGTCTGTGAACTGAATCTCAGCAGAATGTGAGTCAAACAGCAACACAACGACCCTAAACACACGAGAGGTTCTACTAAAGAACGTTTAAAGCAGAATAAAATAGAAAGTCCTGATCTTAGTCCAGTAGAGATGCTGAAGTGAGCAGCTGATGGTTCCTCCAGGCTGATGTGCAGGACTGATGACTGATGATCAGCATGTGCATAATTTGCGGGAGGGATAGGGGGGTTATGACCCCCCAAATAATCTGATCCAATCACTATAACCTCCCCAATAAAGTCACATAATTTCAATTTACAAAAACATCTTTCATGAATAACTTGTTAATTTTCTTTATTCGAGATAAATGTTGGGTAAAATATTAGCATGTTTAATCATTTGGTAATGTAACCCCTCTTTCCCCACAAAAACTTGGTATCATTCAACCTCCACCAAGCAGCAGCGCTCGCCGTTTGCAGGGCTGCCAGGTTCGTGATTTTCACGCAAATTAGGCTTGTTTGAAAATCCAGTCGCGGGTGAAAATTCAAGCGTGGCAGGCTGCGTTTTTTTTGGGGGGGGCTACTTTAAAAAATTAATACAAAAACAACAAGAAAAGTGGGTGTTGGAAGACTGAATGCAACAATACGAACGAGGAGAACATAACGACATAAGGAAGTACAGCCTGAAAATGAGAGAGAGAGAGAGAGAGAGAGAGAGAGAGAGAAGAGAGAGAGAGAGAGAGAGAGTAAAAGTCCGACATG
>BRDA01052818.1:0-14473 GCA_036984385.1 Crenuchus spilurus | reverse complement strand
TTTTGCAGCTTTTGACATGGTCAAAATTAGATCCTCCCGTCAATGCTTTCTAACCTCGGGATCACTGACAGATTGCCTACAAAGCAAGAAATGGACCAGCCCCTTTCTACCTAATGACAACGGTCAAGTCTCAAGTTGCACCTCAAACCCTTTGAGTATCCGGACCGGCTCAGCTTGACCCACCATCCTACAAGACACATGGAAAACTAGCATCAAGAATCTTCTCTATCCTTGCACCAAAGTGGTGAAATCAACTCCCACTGGCTGTTCAAACTGCAGAGTCCCTCAAAGTCTTCAAACACAGACTCAAGACCCATCTCTTTGTGGAGCACTTAAGCAAGCAATAGTTTACATCTCTTATTGTAATGCACTGTAATGCTCTTTTATTGTGGATAGTTGTGTATCTTTCTCTTTAGGTATTAGTAATGGTGTTGTTCTAACAGTGTCTGAACTGAAGAGTAGTTTAGACTCTAACCTGTCTGTACTAACTGAGATAATTCTATTAATGGAATCAAAGAACTGTTGTATGTCGCTCTGGATAAGACCGTGTGCCAAATGCTGTAAATGTAAAATAGTATGATTATAAAAATAGTAACAGATTAATAGTGACCTACTGGCAGAGGCAAACCTGCACAGGCAAAAACAATGACTTTACTCCAAAACACATTGACTCCACCCATAAACACATTAACACCACCCCTAAACACATTAAAATAATATTTGGCAAATTAAGACTGAATTGCCACTGGTGTTCCCCAGGCCAATAGTACTCTGGCACATATGTGCTCATCTTCACTCACAGGTTAAGTGCACATCTGCAAGACCAAACTTTGCAAAATTCGGCTCCATTTTCCAGACTGAGATCTAAGCTTAGGCTCAGAGTTTTTGGTTGACACAAAAAAACAGACCTAGATAAATAAAAGAAGAAGCAGTCTTACTGTGACTGTCCTGCCAGTATGAGTGTTTAATTTCCTTTTATTATACTTTGTCATAGACAGCAGCTCTTTAGAGAAGTCGCCAGCAGTGTGCAAGCCAAAAGAGATGAGACTGTCCAAAAAAGAACACTTATCATACTGACACCATGTGTAAGGTCAATCAATAGACCCATCTCATGCTTCTGCGTTTGTTAATGAGGAACCACAAATAGTAACTAAACTATGAGTGAGACTAATGCTCAGCATTACTGACATGGCAAAAGTAATGTTACTTAGTGCTCAAACAAGAGCAACTGTAGCATCAGCACAACATAACATGCCAGTGCACTCAATCTTGTGTGTCTGCAGGAAATGGGCTTTGTTCCCATGTTCTGTGTGGATCCCAAAGTCCCAGTGTAGTGACAAGAACATAGTACCCACCGTATACCAGGTGGAATATCAACAGTGGTGAACCTCATAGAACATGCATGCCATTCAAAGGAGCCAGAATGGAGATGATCACCCAACTGTGGATACTCAAACTTACAGGTGTGTGGGTCATACCCAAGGGTTAACAATGTACAGGCAGACACCCGACAGCCAACACACACGAGACAGGAATGTCTCTGAACTCAGAGAAGAGAACCAGGAAGAACCAGAAATTGAGTGCTAGAGACCGTTTAAGCAGTCAGGGATGTGACTCTGTCAGGGACGTGAGAGAAATACCACTGGTTACCAATAGAGTCAGACTTGCACAGGCAAACACAAAGACTCTACATTAAACACACTAAAATAACCAGTCACAGCTGCAAGCAATAACAGCTGATAACTGGCACTGACATTGAGGAGCCTATGCCTAAACTGCATTGCGGGAAGACCACAAAAACCTATATATCAAAAACACTGATGAATCAATAAAGAAACCAACTGTTCAGCACTTGTTTCAAGTATTTGTAAAAAATTATTCGGAAACTATCGTGGTTTGGTGGTTAGCACGTTCACCTCTCAGTGCTGAGGTCTTGGAATCAAGTCCTCATCTAGGTGGAGTTTTCATGTTCTGTATGAGTTTCCTCTGGAGTCTCCAGTTTCTTCCCAGAGTCCAAAAACATGCAAGTCAGGTGAAATGAGTACCCTAAATTGTATGTGTGCATGCCCAGTGATGGATTGGCGCCCTGTTCTGGGCTAGGTCAGTCTGTAATGCCCTGCCTTGTGCCCGGTGAAGGAACAGGAGACTATCCTAGGAGGATGGATGGATTCAGAAACTACAATCTTTCTTACTGTGAATGTCATCTGTTATATTTTATATAACATTTGGTGTCTGAATTACAAAAGCATATAGATTACTCAGAATACTTTCCCACTTCACCATCAACAGTGAAATACACAGAGACAGGGATGCCATGCCTGTAAAATACTGAAATATAAAAATGTTGAGTCAATAGAGGAAGTGATTTGTCTCATAGTTTCACGCTAGATCATCACTGTGATCAGAATGCTATAACAGCAGAGAAAAAGAAACCAGTTTCACAACAAATAGTGAAGAACCTCATCATCAGTGGTACGAGGTAGTGAATGACAGGTAATCTCTCTGTGAGATTGCACGTCTGTGTCATTGCTGCCCTATTTTATAAAGAATCTCAATGCATGTCCATGAAAATAACACACAAGCAAAGTGAAATGAAAAGCATGTTAGGTCTGATCTACCCCACCTCACATTCAGGAGACAGGACAGGAGCTGCAGAGGGTTGTTTATTTGTATAATTCAGCTGCTAGGGTTCTGACTCATACTAGATTCTGGGTTGACATTACTCCTACTCTGTACTACAATATAAACTGTGCTGGTTTTTAAATCTCTACATGGCCACGCCCCCTCCTACCTGAGTAGCCTACTCCAGATGATTCCCACCTGCTCAAAGTTCAACTGTCTGAGCTGTGTACTCTGGGTGATAGAACGTGTACTGGTCCTGGGCCCAAACAGTGGAACAGTCTTCTTAAGTTGCATATCTGTCTGTCCATAGTTAAGAACAAGTCTAGTCTTAAAACCCATCTCTTGTGTTGTGTTTTGTCTTACTCTGTTAGCAATTTTTTTATTTTAAGGAAATCTTCATTGTACAGTTTCCCTGGGTGTCTTGAAAGGCACTTTTAAAACAAAATAATAATAATAATAATAATAATATTATTATTATTATTATTATTATTATTATTATTATTATTATTATTATTAGTAGTAGTAGTAGTAGTAGTATAATAATAATAATAATAATAATAATAATAATAATAATAATAATAATAATAATAATATTTATACCTCTGGCTATGTGTCATTTCTTACTTATATGAATAACTTTGTGATGATACAGAAATGCAGTTCAAACATCTGCTGAACCTGTAAAGTTTGATCCTTACACTCTTATCTGATTCACATCCAAAGTTCTGAGTCTATGAGGGGTTACCTCATCTCTCTCTCTCTCTCAGCGTCTGACTCCTGTGTTTAAAACTTTAGGACATCACTAAGGACCACCCCCTCTGCAACTAGCTGTGTGTGACTGGTGGATTTGTGCCTGTGTCCATTGTGTGTGAAACTGACCATCACAACCCTTCATTCTTCACTCAGACGAATGAAATAAAGCAGTTTTTAGATGTTTATTACTCTTATATCTTCTGTTTTAGTCAGAAATCCAGAATTTTAGTGGCAAAACAACTTGAGCAAAGGTCTGAACTTCTCAGCTTAGGCTCCAATGATCTTTTTATCCATGCATACCAGTGCTACACTACCACACCACCACCATGTCGATGTCACTGCAGTGCTGAGAATGTTCTACCACTCAAATACCTGCTCCATGGTGGTAATAAAAATATGACTTTTGGGTGAACTGTTCCTGAAAATGTTACCAGCAGGGCAGCTATGGCATTAGAGGAATGTGTGAACACACACACACACACACACACACACACACACAGTGTCAGTACAGAGAGCATGCCCAGAGCAGTGGGCTAAATGACAGTCTTTTTCAGCCCCACAGAGCCTCAGTGCTGGGGGCTGATTGACAGGTTGTCAATAAAGCGGAGCTGCAGGTGCTGAAGGGCAAGGGGGGTAGGAGGAGGAGTCATGCTGGGCTCTTCAGCTCAGCTGCTATATTTGGGGCTGACCAGGCCAGTCATGGAGGTGCTGTGAGGGGCTGCAGGGGAGCAGAGAGGGCCGAGGAGAGCCCCCCCACTATCACCTGGCAGACACAGGACACCCTATAGAGTCACATCAATCAGACACAACACCACCACCACCACCACTACACCTCTATCATCACCAATACACCTCCATACACCATTTAAAGAGAGAGAGTGAGAGAGAGAGTCAGAGAAAGATAGTGATGGAGAGGAAGAGGAAAAGTGAGAGAGATGGACTGTCAGACGTTACACAACTTAGACAGGAGCTCCAAATAAAGGAAGTGGGAAAATAAAGCCCCATCAACAGGGCACACACACACACACACACACTCACATGTACACACACCTTCTGGAGGTGAGAGATCAGTCACACTCTACCAGTCGTACCTCAGACTGCTGTAACAGCTCTTATCAGCACTTTATAAATAACCGGGTGTTGTGACGCACTGAAGGTAGAACAGCCTCATCTGTTATTCAGCTTAAAGGGCCCATAACATGACCCGGTCCAAACACTGGCTCCAGAAACAGGACACTGTTTTTATAATGTCACCAAATCAGCATTCAGAGTTTCAAACAGGATTTCTTTTTAAAGAACAGTCTTATGGCACAAAAACAAACTTCCTGAACCCACCAGCAGTCGTACTCAACTCATTTCTGACTGCTCTGAGCTGATCATAAAGATTCTGCTACAAATAAACCAGGTGTCATATCTTGTGTTGATCTTTGCTAATGAGTCTCAAACAAGTAGAACTAAGCACTTAGCATCTGTCCTGCTGATGGCGCCCTCTTGTGGCACAAACCTGAACCTACATAAAGTCCCTTTAGTGTTGTGCAGCCTGAAGTAAATGATTTATGGGACATTGGTGCAGTATATTGTATGCATGTGTTATATTACTAATCATAAATCATTTTCTAATCATTTAAATGGCTCTTATATATAAAAAAAAACATTATTTAATGCAGCCACTGTATAAAATGGCAAATTAGCTGTGATAAAATGTTTTATTTCAGAATGAACATGATCCTTTCTTCACCTTACAGATATGCTCACTAAATATGTATAAGAGTATAATTGCACACTACATACAAAATATACAGCAATACTATCAAGTGTGAACTGCTTTATGCACAAAAAAGTCAAATACTGTCCACAACATTTGAACAGAAGCTCCATCCCCCAAATTAAAGGATGCATTGTGCCAAGGCAAGACACCGGGCATGGTCCAGGCAACAATAAAACCCTTCACAACCACTGTACAGATAATTATATAACATTATAGAGCAGTAATATATGATATAATGTTACGTAATGTTATAATGATGAAATTACATGACATATAAGAACACAGCAAGAAATATCACTAATGTTGTGTGTCTCTACATTCACTGAACAGTTACTATAATAAACATAAGAAAACTGCCTTTATTTACACATTTTAACTAGTCACCAAGCTCCAAAACTCTCATAAATACCCCACCTGAAGAAAGATAGATGTTCAAGACAATTTCTCTATAAGGGGTGTGGTCTGGGACCCCGCCTCCTCACCATCACAACATATTGTTGTGTTCTAATTTTCCTTCGGGATCAATAAAGTATCTATTTATCTATTGAATTGAGGAGACATAGTTATATGCTCTGACAGCCCCTCCCCTTCCCTCTGTCCTGTGTACAAGCATGAACAACAACAAGTCAGAGACTGACAGTGATATCAGTGACCTATAACAAGGAAATTTCATGTAACATTGTCTGTCACAATACAGCACAGTGTACAGCACTGCTGTACAGAGACAATGCATTTGTATAGTAGCTCTTGCATGATTTAGTTGTTACGAGTGGTTGGCGCTGGCTGGTGCTATCAGCAGTGCTGGACACACACAGACCTGGCAGTAAGAGGCAATTACTGCATCCAGAGGGCGAAGCTTTGAGTCATTAACAGTGCTTAACACCAGGCAACGCACAAGTGAATTATTAAAAAAGCTCAGCCTGTGTACCTTTCTTCAGCATTTACAGCCCTCATATAAGTCCAATCAACAGCAGCAGCATCACACTTACCCTGCACAGATACACACACCAAACCCTGCCAATACACATCTCTCCTGCACATAAATAACAATGAGTTACACCTTGCTCAAAGTCAGGACCCCTTCCCTCTCCACACACACCACTATTAAGCTTTTTCTGTAAATCAATAGGCTGTTCCTCTGCCTCCTGCATGGCTGACTGACGAACACTCAAGGTTACTGGTCCAGAACACAGCAAGAGCGATGGCCACTGATTTACCCATCGACCTCTGGGTTCTGTACGCCCACTGTAGGCAGTTACTCATGTGACTTTACCCCCCAAACTCTGCGCTTTATTGCAGTTGATTAAAAAAACAATGATTCATTGTTTTTATTCAAAATTCTCCCTCAGTAAACCAAGTTTTAGGCATTTGTTCCCAAACACAATTCTATTATTTTTAACATAAGTTAAAGACATTAAATGTTAGTGTTAGGATATGCCGGTGAGCAACCCCAGTTTGATTAGTATTTACAAAACAGCCCAAAAATGACACTTTAAGCAAATACAGTAGAAATTAAAGCTGAAACCCTTGTTCATTTCTGACTGATAATGAAAGACTCAGCTTCTAATAAACCATGTGTTATCTTCAAGTGTTCCCAAAGTCCTAAACAAACAGAACTGAGCACTCTGCTGAAGGCGTCCTCTTGTGGCACAAATCTCAACCTACATCATGTCCCTTTGGTGCTGTGCAGCACTAAATGATTTCTAGGACTAAAAATCTAAAAGCTCCAACATGTTTAGTGTTCAGTAGTGAAGAGTGAGCCCAGCTAACAGAGAACGTTCTAAGAATGTTTGCCAAGGTTTTTAAAAGATTCCAGTAATGATAGAATGTAACGTTACAGGAAAAAATTTCACAGAACGTTCTGAACATGTGCGATGTCATAATAGTTTGCATTACATTTTTGTAACCAGTTAGACATTTGAGCTGGAGAACGTTCAGCACAGACAGGTTAAAGGTCAGTCACCTCAGGTTTACTTTGTATCGTTAAAAATGTGTAACATTTGTAACATTCAGAAAAAGTCCCAGTAAACAAACATTGTTAAAGAGGTGCATGGGTTATTATATTACAAATTATAAAACATTTTAGGCTTATTTCACTCAATTTGTGCATTTAGTTTATGTATAAAACACCAGCGTTTTAAGAGGTTAAACTCATTTAAACATCTAACGCTAAGGCGTGTCAGAGGTAATACAGAGATAGAAATATCAGTATTTTGGAAATTCAAGAATATGTTATCCCAAGATCAAATCTGTCTCTCACATCACACTCAATTCTCCCAATAAGCTCTTATTATAAGACAAATATCAATGTATTCAGTGATTCACTTGAGCTGAAGGTGGAAATGATGGATATAATCAGAGTAATCAGGAAATGATGACTGGTGAAGCCATTAAAAAGGATAAATAGATGATGTACAGTAGTATAAAGCACTTAGTAATAAAAATCAGCCTATTTTCATTGCTGGGTCTTGCTTTAAAATCATTAAATAACAGATATATTAACTCGGTTACTAATATGACACATCTCTCCACAGAGACTCTTAATCAATATTTGGCAATTACTAATACAATCCATAGTGACAGCTGTAGTATATGATGACACACGTACGCAGGAAGGGAGGAGGATGGGCGGTGAAGGAGTGAGATAACGAGAGATGAGGGAGAATACGGATGGCCCAGAGTGTCGTTCTGTCGTTAAACTCATTAGGATGATGACCTCTTACTCACAATGCATTCACGGTTGCCTAGCACAGACCTACACAGAGGCAGGAATTTGGCTCATTAGTACCTTATCTATGTGACTTCCTAATGACACAACTGTTTGTTTGAGCCGATGTGTGTGTGTGTGTGTGTGTTTGCATGTATGTCTTCATAAGACTCTGAGACATCTGGTGTTCCAGTGGGAGATGTTCTTCTTGGTTGGACCGGTGTCAGCCATGCGCTGTTGAGGACTTAATAATGGGAAATTAAAGAGCTGTCGGAGCGGCGGGGAGCTCGTGCTTGCTGGCTGCTGTCGTGGAGAATTCCCAGCGAGTTTGGGAAAGTCAGCGTTCTCCGACAGCCAGCTCACACACCCTCCGTCGCAGCACGTATAACTCAATTACTCAACTACAGCTCATCTGGGAGTAGACGACGGCCTGAGAGCGCTCTCACACCAAATTTGTCTGGTTCAGTTTGGGTCGAACCTTAAAACAGCAGGTGTGGAGGGTGGCCAAGGCCCAGAATTTGGTCTGACCTAAAAAGGTGGCCTCGGTCTGGATCAACTGAACTGGTTTTGTTTGCAATGTGGAGGGTTTGAACTTTAGTCGAGGCAGGTTGTCACCAAAATGGTGCTGTCAATGATGATGTAATAGCTGCACAATCATTTCGTAAATCAATGATGAGTCACTCTTGAGTAGAACTGGTCCAGAAGCTGGTGCTGCTGGTATACCTGCTAAAAGTGGCAGCTGTATCCTGATGGTTAGGGACCAGGTCTTGTGACTGGAAGGCCGACAGTTGCTGTATATGCTGATGTTAATTCCAAATGCAGACATTATTAATGAGCTGTAATGTGCTATCCTACAGCTGCTACAGCCACATTAAACTAATACATCCTTAAAACCAACCTGGGGCCCTAAATCCTGGGGCCCTATAATCACTGAACTTCAATTATTTGGAAGCTTTTATCTGGAGCAACCCAAACTCAGCTGCTGTATTTGCAGGTGGAGCTCCAGTATCATTAATCTCAGAACATAACATACAGAAAAGGTCCATTCAGCTGCATCCAGACTCTGCACATAACACACAACTGAAAATAACCCAGTTTTCTCTGCAAGAAGGAGAACAAAAGTCGGTCTGATGTTGTTGTCGATCGTACCAAATGAGGCCGGACTTACAGAGCTCAGTCTGACCCTGACAGCTGTGAACTCCACAAAACAACTTACAGATTTTCTGCTGTAAGTTTCAAAAGCTAACATCTCAAATTCCCCTCAGCACCAGTGTCTGCTGGTCAGCTGTCTGAGCCACATTCAGTCACAACCGTACCAATATTACTGAACACAGACTGCATGATATCAGTGATAAAGTCACTCTTTAATTGGCATTAAAGACTAATAGTTAATGAAAATTTTCATTACATGTAAATGTGTAAAGATAGAAAGTACAGTATGTATCATTACATTACCAACTGAGTCTGGTTCACTAACATATACAATAAAATGAGCAAAAACACTATTAAGAGTAAATATTAGCTTTTCTAGAGACATGTATTACATCAATAACGTCAGACGCTCCTAAAACCACTGACCCACTCTGCTGGGGGCCAGAAATGAAGGCAACAGATTTGGAGGATGCTGATTGGCTGAATTTATGTTGTTTCTTGTGTCTGCAGGTCAGTGATTGGCTGCTGCTTCTCTAACTGGCTGATATTTCTGTCACCTCAGAAGAGAGAGAGAATGAACAAGGAAGCTCATTTCCCCCCCAAAATATTTTATATTTTACATGTTACTGTGCACGTTTAACACAGATTTAACATAAAAAACTATGAAAATAAAACACTATTTCTACCACAGAGAACGATGCCTTATTACCCTCTATTGGTCAGCACACTCACTGGTCACAGGTGCACTCTGTAGGCATACAATTACAGACTGTAGTCCATGGAAGTGCTAGCCTGACCAATCACAGCCTTCCATCTGCAGATATAAACAACTAACTAGTCTTCACACTCTGCTGCGTTCAGTTGCTGGTCTTATGACACTCCCCACCATTAACACTGCAGTCCCAGTTCTGTTGGTAGGCTCCACCCCCTGCCTTCCTTCTACTTGGCTGGACTTGTTATGGCCTGTTGCTCTGAGATGGGTGTTCAGGATGGGGTTTACACCAAAAAGGTTTTCAGTCCTTACTAACAAATAATTATACAAATTTAAATATGTGATGGGTATTCAAATGTTTTTACCCTGAACTTTAATGGTCCAAATGACACTGACGTAGTGGTGGTGTGTTAGTATGTGTGTATGTACACAGTAAATCTGCCAGTGTTAAATCAACACTATTAGAGTTAAATTAACACTGAGGGTGTCAAAATGTAACACTGTCAGTGTTAATTTAACTCTAATTGTGTTGATTTAACACTGGCAGATTTACTGTGTATGAGTGTATCAGACACAGCAGAGCATCACTGCTAGACTGAGAGTTGTCCATTAACAGGCTTACAGCATCACCAATGAAGGGCTCGAGCAGGGCTGTCAAACTCCAGTCCTGGAGGCCTGAATTCCTGCACATTTTGGTGATCTTCCAGATCAAACACACCTGATTCAGGTCAGCAGGTTTGTCAGAACAGAGCACCAAACTGAGTTGGACACCGGCCCTCCAGGACAGGAGTGAGACACCGCTGGACTAGAAGATGACGTGTGCAGCAACATATCACTGAATTTACATCTACAAGAACACACACTGTTTAAAAACATCAGCATGTCTGATCTCATACCAGCACAATACCACCACCACAACATCAGTGTCAGAGCAGTTCGGAGAACCACCCAAACAGTACCTGCTCAGTGGTAATAATACTGAGTTGAAATAAGGTGGTTTTACTATAGTCAGAGGTCCAAGTGTCACAGGAGACGTACGATTAAAGGTGAACATCGTGGTCATTTTCAGAGACACCAAAAGTCACCGTTACCTGCAACTTCCCCTCCAAGGGCTGCTGGTGTCTCAATGTGGCCTCGGTGCTTTGTCATGGCAGAAGCACCGAGTTGGCACAGTCACAGGAGAGCCCAAATGAACCGGATCTGTCAGGACACTGCAGTTTGTTCTGGCTATGGTGAGACAGTACCTGTAGCAGACTACGTCAGAGCACACTGCTCCCAGGTGTGAGGAGCTTTGCAAAGAGTCACAGGCAGACAAACAAATTTCCTGCAGCTCAGGAGCAGTACTGAAATAGCACAGCATTAGTTCTGAGCGATAAGGTTGCCCAAGAAAACCCGACTGAGGTCAGCTCGCCTCAAATGCACTACAGAAGCAAGCAGTGATCTGATAAAGCAGACATTTCCCCCCTGCAGCCTCCGACAAAAATGTCTTTTACTAAAGCCTACAAACACAGGATATCAGGAAAAAGTTTTGTTTATGATTCAAATTCATTTTACTGAGTAAATGACTATAAACAGTATAAATACTGTGAGAGACACACAGTCCAAGGCGTGTGAAGCTCAGTGTGCAGTTTTTGAGCTGCTGCTGTTGGTCCACTGGGTTTATTCCAAAGTTAACACCTACCAAGAGATTTTAGAGCATTTCATGCTTCCATCTGCTGACAGATTAGTGTTTACTGTGCTTGATAAACCAACTGATGAGCTGTAAGTCAGACTGATCAACATTCAAATATAAAAATATTTACCTTTGAATCTAGTTATGAACACAAATCTCAAGATATTAATTTTTTTAGATGCACTAATAGTAGAAAAGGCATTAAAATCAGTGCTATACTTATTCAAGCTGGTCAAGTCACTCTTTCAGAAGTTAATAATGTGGCTTCCAGAAAGCTGTAACTACTCTTACAAAATCCTTGAATGAAGAAACAAGAGGAGCAGGTCAGTATAACAAAGGTAAAATATAGTATTGACTGAAATGAAAGTGTTAGAAAAGAGTAGCACCTGTGGAGAACTAACTGGACATCAAGTGTTATGTAGTAACATGCTGAGACCTTCCTGTTCATAGGAAATAAAGAAAATATGATGTAATCTGGTAGGAGGTGGAGTCATGTTGAGTAGCTGACATGATGATGATTATCTGGCATACAAAACCATTTCTATTAAATTAGAAAAATTAACAGGTCTTATTCTGCTGGCAGAATATATATTAAAAATAAACTTCCAATATACAGTATAAAATGTCCACTTCTCACATAGTGTACATCCACATAAACAAAAATCAACATTTTGTAATTTACTGCATATAATTAATATTTAAGCAGTAAAACAGTAACATTGCTCATTAGAAGCTCCTTTTTGTGCTTAAATGTAACCGCAAATATCCTTTTTATAGAAGGTGAGTGCAGTTCCTGACTGTCCGGCAACCGTTTTTGTTTACCATGTGTTTTGTTGCACCACTAAAGAGGACACATTGCACATTTATAACTAAAACCAATGCATTTACAATATGATTTAGACTTCTAAGCAGCTCTCAGCTGTAGTGACAATGCAAGAAAAGGTCTGACAGACCCATATTTGGATCCTTTACTGCAGTAATACCATTTCATATGATCTTGTCTTACTGTGACCGTTTGTACTTTATTATCATGCTTAAGTATTATGATGCATCTTAACTCGGCATGGTATACAGTGAGGAAAATAAGTATTTGAACACCCTGTGAATTTGCAAGTTCTCCCACTTAGAAATCATGGAGGGGTCTGAAATGTTCATCTTAGGTGCATGTCCACTGTGAGAGACAATCTAAAAGAAAAAATCCAGAAATCACAATGTATGATTTTTTAATAATTTATTTGTGTTACTGCTGCAAATAAGTATTTGAACACCTGTGAACATCAATGTTAATATTTGGTACAGTAGCCTTTGTTTGCAATTACAGAGGTTAGACGTTTCCTGATAAAAATTTCAGACCCCTCCATGATTTCTAAGTGGGAGAACTTGCAAATTCACAGGATGTTCAAATACTTACTTTCCTCACTGTATCTACATAAGGTTAAAATGTCTAAAGTCTAAATAATGGACAAAAGTATTGCAGATTTCTTCCTAAATCAAGACTATTAAAGATTCATCCTGCTTTTGTTTCTACTGTTCAGAGGCTTTCTATTCACTTTTTCTTTCTTGCTTTCTGTCATTAGAAGGGTTGTCCACAAACTTCTGGCCATATAGTGTTTGTTTCTCAATATTTTCAGTTAAATTGATTCTCTAGCTACAGTTTCTCCACTGTGATTATATAGCTTATCCATGTATTTACAGTACAGAAGTGGTTCATTGTAGCAGCTGAATTGATGTCTCTGTGGACGTCACCTCTGCTCAACTGCCTCTGACATCGTCCTATACCACTGCTGCCCAATATAGGTGGTAGGTGTAGTCTGGCACCTCTGCTAAGACCTTCCTGTCAAGAGAGTCTCTGACAGGACACCAGACTGCTTCCTTGCTCTATAACAGCCATCTTGTCTCAACAAGACTCCACAGCATCTCAGTTACATAACAAAAATAACCTTCTCTAACATTTCAGTAACACTTCACTGTAGCAGCATAAGCTCATCACGGCCACAGAAAAATATCATACAGGTCTAGCAGCAGTGGTAACAATGCCAGTCTACAGAACATTGTCCTCAGAACTGAGACTGAAACTGATAGTCAGGGACCACCGGCAGGTTTCACAGCTTGTGAAAGAAAATCTCTTCACTTCCAAACAAGAATTACTTCTAGAAGTCAACGCATGTCCATTTGTGAAACAACTCTCCACAGAGGCCTGCAGACCATCAACATGTGGAGCAGAGTGGAGCAACAGACCTTCAGCCTTGTGTGCTGTCCACCACAATTCTGAGGAGAATGTCCTGTAGACTGGCATTGTTATCACTGCTGGTAGACCTGTATGACTGTACACTTCCATACGCCTGCAAATTCAGCTACTTCCTTCACACTCTGACCTTTAACCCCCAAATACAATCACTCCTTTATCATTAACATCTGAGACATTCACTGCACTGTACCCCCTCATCTACATCTCACACATCCTGCAGGTATTTATAGCCTCATCATCCTCATACAGCGCCACCTGCAGGAGCCTGAAGTTACTACCACCTTAAACATGGAAAGTGACTCATTGGTGAGTTTATGTTACATGTAACTGAATTAGGGTTGCAAAGGGTTGGAAAATTTCCAGTAAATTTCCGGAAACTTTCCAGGAACTTTCCATGGGAAGTTAAGCTGGAGAATTTTTGGAAATATTCCAAATTGGAAACTTTCTATGGGAATTATTGGGAATTTATGGGAATTAACTGATGAACAATGAACATTATGAATTATGAACAACAAAAACATAAACATGAACTCCCCCACCCAATCAAAAAGGATCCATGCATGTGATGGGGGTAAACAGTGCTGTGTGCATGTGATTGAGGAGTGTACTTGCATTAAATCTGTTTGTTTTATCCAAGATTATGCTACAGTACAGTGAGGAAAATAAGTATTTGAACACCCTGCGAATTTGCAAGTTCTCCCACTTAGGAATCATGGAGGCGTGTGAAATTTTCTCACCTTGTGAGCATCAATGATCCTAAGAAAGGTGAGGAATCAGCCCAGAACTACATGGGAGGAGCTGGTCAATGATCTGAAGAGAGCTGGCACCACTGTTTCCAA
>BRDA01052816.1:0-29304 GCA_036984385.1 Crenuchus spilurus | reverse complement strand
TCTCTCTCTCTCTCTCTCTCTCTCTCTCTCTCTCTCTCTCTCTCTCTCTCTCTCTCTATGCCTTTCTGTATCTCTTTCTATGACGTTCTCTGTTTTATGCCTCTCCCTTTTTTGTCTTCCTGGTCTCTCTATGCATATGTATCTCTCTCTCTCTGTCTCTCTCTCTCTCTAACACACACACCTATATGCATTTCTCTACCTCTGCCACTGTCTCTTTCCATTCCTCTCTCTCTTTTCATACCTTTCTCTTTCTCTAAGTATATCTCGCCTTCTTGTTTTTACTTCCTCCCTTTTTTATCTTCTCGCTCTCTCTTTCTATGCATATGTATGTCTCTCGCTGTCTTTCTCTCTTTATGGTTTACTATGGCAGGTGTGACTTTCAGAGTCTAAGCAGCTCTACATTAATGAGTTGCTTTACACCTGATGCACGAAAGGGTGTGTGTGTGTGTGTGTGTGTGTGTGTGTGTGTGTGTGTGTGAGGTAGAATAGATGAAGGCGTGCATCAATTATCAACATCCTTATCCAAACTAACAACTTCCTTTTGTCTAAAACAAAAGTGAGAGAGAGAGAGAGAGAGAGGGAAAGTGAAGAACATTGGTCTCTTAATAGAGAGAGAGAGATGAGATGCAAATTTTGATCAGTGAAACATGCTTCTCTGAGGTGTAGGTGGCAGCACTGTGACTCTCTTGCTGCAGCCTCCATTTAACACTCCGAAAACGTTGCTGCGTGAAGCACGAAAGCCACGGGACTTGTCTGAATTCTGTCCCCAAGGGCAATAAAAAAAACAGCTCCTCGCTATCTCTCAAGCAGCACTTCAAAGCCACCATGCTGCGAATCCCCATGTTATGGAGTATGATTCCCTCACCATGCAGTCCATGTGTTAATAATGCATACAAATTAGGGTGTTTCTACATCTGCCTGCTTTATTTTATTATGTATGCACTTCATGTAACACAAAAAAGAAAACAACACAGACTTTATATTCTCTATATGTAGAGTGCCCCCTGGAGGCGCAGACTGCGCTCAGGTAAAAATGAAATTGACCATTGAAAGTGGGGAGCCAATCAAAAGTGAATAATTATGCTCTTTGATAGGAGAGGGCTGAATGTAAAGGCTTTGGAGCTTGCTAATGATATACTGCTTTATTCACTCACCATGGCTTTGTGATAAGGGTGGAAGGATGGAAATGAATCTCTCTCTCTCTCTCTCTCTCTCTCTCTCTCTCTCTCTCTCTCTCTCTCTCTCTCTCTCTCTCTCTCTCTCTCTCTCCCTTTCTCTCCCTCCCTCTCTCTCTCTCTCTCTCTCTCTCTCTCTCTCTCTGCTGTTTTATGTAAAAGTCGTTCTCTGAGATTATAGGTAAAAGGGCAATACATAATCGTCAAGGCAATTATATCGTGGCAGGTTGTTCGCTCCAGACCTGTCATTACTCACTGCCAATTCTCGAGTGCCACTGACAGTAGTGACTAATGGAGGGCACAGAAACAGGGCTCGACTTGAAGCCATTCGGCCTCACAGCAGGGCAACACCATATCTGGCTAGCATAAACCTACTGTAGCCTTAAGTAAGCATTGCCAATGGACCTTCGGCCAGCCTGCATAATCTTCTGTTTTAATGGTAGTATGTAGTGGTAGAAAGAAAGAATATGTTGGGCCAGCAGGACCAGAATGGGCTTATATAAATAATCCTTAACAAGTGTGAATCATTTTCTTGTCTTTTTTGGGGTGATTTAGCCGTTGTGCACATGTATCAAATGTATCGAGGCTGTAATGATACACATTTGTCAATGTCCAACTTCTCAGCTAGCAAATTTTCTTTCAAAAATGTTCAGTGTTAGTTCCGTTTTGGTCCTTAATCAATCCATCCATCCATCAATCTATCCATCCATCCATCCATCCATCCATCCATGCATTTCTCTGTATACTTACAATAGTTGCACAGTGCAGGTATTATTTAGGTGGTGGATCATTCGCAGCACTGCAGTGACGCTGATGTGGTGGTGGTGTCTTTGTGTGTGTTGCACTGATAGTAGATCAGACACAGCAGAGCTATTCCTCTTTCTCAAATGTAGAGAGCAATGAGAGCAACGCTTGAGCAGCTAAATGCAGAACTTTAATTCTGCTAAACCAGCACTTATTTTCTCTTTATTGATAAAAACTTTTCACCTCATCCCAGCACGAAGACTTATTTTTGTGATATATAGGCATTTTTGAAAATAGTTGTAGTGCATTTATGCACATTCACAATTTTGTTAAATTGAAGCAGGTCAAATAAAAACCCACTTATTTTAGAAAGCCCTGAACACACAGACAACTGTAGGTTTTCAAAAGTCAGCACCCTAGAGAATATTCCTCAGTGACGTACAACATTGTGCTCATGTAGATGAGAGGCCAAAGCAGAGAGAGAAAAAAACATGTGCTTGGGATCTTGCGACAAAAGCATGATGTAACTTCTTTTTACTGTTTCTTCACTCTTGAAACATTTTTAAAGCCAGGAGTGCAAACTCAAATCTGTCCATATAACATAGAGAATAAATTAGCATGTTAAATATAAATAATTATGAATATTAAATTAGAAACAAACCTAATCTCTGCTTTAAGAAAAAAAGTTTTTTGAGTAGTTTTTAAAAAGTAGTTTGATCCAACATTGTAACTGAAAAAATGTATATAATTAGAGACAAAATAATTGCATTAGCCATAACATATTAAAGCTAACATTCTACTGGCTAACATGCTGTTGGTTGAGTCATAACTCTCCAAACCCCTGAAGGTGATGTGTGGTATCTGGGAACATAGACATTAGCAGCAGACTGTTTAAGGCCTCTGAGATGTGAGATGTAGTCATTACCGATTGAACTTGCTCTTCCAGCACATCATACAGATCCTTAATCAGACTGAGATTGATCTGGGAAACTTGTAAGTAACTGTTGGTAGGCTGATGTCTGGGTGCATCTCACAAGCTTTGTCACTTCAGAGTTGCTCTATTAACTATTTGGTAAAGCATCCAAAATGTTGTTTACGAGAACTGAGTATTCACTTTTGGTCTAATTTGAGTCAAAGATGATCCACACTCTGGCTGTAGAAATTTCAGAAAAGACAAATACATTATTTGTTGACATAATCTCCCTGCTTCTCAAAACACTTTGTCCAACAAGCTTTCATGTTCATTGTAAATGTTTTTGGCTGAGCTGTGAGTCACGACTGCACTGCTGTCTTCACCTCTTCATTACATGTGAATCTCCGTCCTCTTGTGGCTTCTTTCAGGGGATTCGGCCAGAATTTTCCAGCAGCTGGTTGATTTTTGAACTTTTTTGTTTGGCCATTTTTTTTGCACTGCAGTCATAAATGAACTGATGTAACACATTTAAACCTGCACAGCAGTTTATATATATATATATATATATATATATATATATATATATATATATATATATATATATATATATAGTGTAGAAAGTTTTGATAAGACATTGCAGCCAACAGAAGTTTTAATATAACAAACTGCAGATTATTTTTGACTCCCTCTCATGTATCTCAGAACTTCAATGTCTATTTGATATGACAATCAATGTCACTTAATCTGTGTATGATGTGACTGATTGGTACATCAATGTAGAAATGTATGTCTTGAAAGACTTTATCACTTTATTAGAAACACTTGTTTTGAATATCGACTGGTGTAGATTTTCCATTTATATAACCTTATTTTAATCCAATTCCCCCTCCAAAAAATGTAGTGGTAGCCAATCAAACCACCCATCTGCTATTACTCTCCCAATCACATGCAATGTCCCTGACTCTAGGAGAGTGAAGCCTAGCACATGCCTCCTCTGATGCAATTAGCAACCATCTCTTTTCTAACTGCCTACACAATAAATCTGCCAGTGTTAAATCAACACTATTAGAGTTAAATTAACACTGAGGGTGTCAAAATGTAACACTCTCAGTGTTAATTTAACTCTAATAGTGTTGATTTAACACTGGCAGATTTACTGTGTATACATTTTTTGCTGATTTTTTTTAGAGCAGAGACAGATGTAAACTGAAGGTAGACTACAGAACTGAATGAAAACAGTGGTTAAAGTATTTGTATAAATGTAGTTATGATGACATTGTCTCTTTAATGTTTTTGACATTAAAATATAATGTGACCATGTTTTGATCTTTTTGCAAGAAGTTTAGGTCAGCAAATGCATAGACATTGTGCGCTAAGATATGTTGAAAAGTGGGATATTTATATTTTTCCCTGTAGGTGAATTATTCATTTTTCACTTAGAAAATCAACATGTTATTTAAGCAGGGAAGTGGAATCTATTAATATAACTTTAGGCATACAGTGGGAACATAGGCCATAGGGGGAAAATACACTGGTTGAAATCTTTATGCTCTCAACCATTTTTATTAGTCTGTAATGAATCTTTGAATGTATTATTTTTAATGTTTAATTACACGCCTTTTAGCTACACTGGAAATCAGTTTACGTGTCTGTTTAAGCAAAAATGCCTGTGAGCTATAATTTGAATTACTGATTAAACACTAGTTGGACTCCCCTTCTGCTACATTTAAGGTCGTGCTGAAAAAATCCACTGACCTAAATCACTGTAAACCTGTACAGTAAAATGAATGAGGGCAGATGTACACCACCACTCAAAAGTTTGGGGTCAGAGTTTTATCAAAATTGATAAAATCCACAAATGCTGCTGCTCCAGATAATCTTCCATAGTACACCAGTGAGGTAGGACAGTGTCACTGCTTTTTTTCTTTAGTTTTTGCCATCTCCCCCATATTGTTGACAGTTAGATTATTAGCTTTAGTCCAGCTGATTACTTTGTGCCAGAAGTCTTGCACTTACTTTGTACAAGTTGACATGGGACATAGAAATATCATGGGTACACTATAAGTCAGTAATCAATCTCACTGAACACTATATACAATACAATAGGAGATATTTGTACATAATCTAAATAAACAATATGTACACTAAAATGTTATGTATGTGTCTACAAACAACTTTGATGAGCTGTATTAATTACTAAGAGATATTCATCCAAAGATAACCTCAAATGCTAATAAACACCAAAACAGGAGATAGGTGCAAGTATTTTTGAACTAAAATATGTTTTTGAAAAAAACCTGTTCAACATTAGTACTAATGGTACAAATTAGTACCATGGCCTGGTGGTTAGAGAACTGGGCTTGTGATCTGAAGGTTGCCGGTTCGATTCCCAGATCCAACAGGTTATGACTGAAGTGCCCTTGAGCAAGGCACCTAACCTCTAGCTGCTCCCCAGGCGCTGTGACTAGGGCTGCCCACTGCCCCCTAGTGTGTGTTCACTAGTGTGTAAATGTCTGTTTCACTGCACGGATTTGGTTAAACTGCAGAGAATTCATTTCCTAAGTGTGTAAAAAGCACAAGGATCAAAACAGTACTCTAATGGTAGCTCAAAGCAAATTTCCAAGAGAGCAAAAATTGCCTGTGCCCTCTCTGGGCGGGAAGATGGTGCTCTCTCCTCATCACTTTCACAAAACAGTGTCCACTGGCTCAGGCGTCTAAAGATTGGTCCATCAGAATTGGGGATCCTGTGTTTTCCTCCAAGCATGTTGACTCCCCAGTGATGGTGTATCAGTGGTAGTTGGCCGGTGGCTGCATCACATGCATCGGAGGAGCCTAGTTCTTGTCTTTATCCTCCTAGAGTCAGAGACATTGCAAAGTGATAAGAGAGCCCCTAGTGGCTGGGATGGGTTAATTGGCTACCACTTAATTGGGAGTAGGAAAATTGGCAAAAATACTAAAAAAAAAAAAAGAAAAAAAGAACAAAACACATTTCCACCATAGTCTTATATCCCATGATTCCTTGCACAAAATGTCCTACCTTAGCATTCTACCATAAAAGACTGAGTACCTGGACCAGCAGCATTTGTGCATTTTCTACCATAGTCTGGAAATATAAACAAAGAATTATTTTCTGACAAAAGCTTTGTCATGGAAAGTGTTCAATATAATTCAAGACCCCAAACGTTTGATAGTGTAGATCTGAAATGTTTATGAGATGTTTGACCATTTTATTACTGTGAACTGCTACTCAGTTTCACTTTATTTATGTATTTGACGGATTTACTGTTCCCACAAGAGTACATTTTTTGGCTTTTCATGACATTTACAGTCAGCTTTCTGGACAGAGACTAAGCCTAGTTTTAGACTGTGTTCCTTTCAGTGGAAAATGTTGCACAGTCCAGGACTAGACTTAATCCTTGTCTGGGAAAATGTCCCATAGCTTATTAAAGTGAATCATATGACCCATGCTTCTAGATTGCTTATTTTAACCTCCTGGAGAAAAGAGGCTTTGAAACTGAACTCATTTACTGATGCTCATGCCAAATCCTCTTTATTAAGTAGCTCATATCTTTGCCTACAGGCCATATGGATTTACCCTCAATCTGTAAATTGGTTATTATAATTTGAGTTAACCTCTAACATCATCCAAACAGGCCCTTCTTCTCCGCACAAAAGGAAATTAACTCACCAAGTCATAGTGTTAATTAACAGTATTCATTAGCCTAATGGCTTAGCAATGTGCCAGTTGTTAATTATGACAATTGTTAATGGCTATGCATATATGTGACACTTACGATAAGTAAGGCCTGTCTGCTTTCAGAAAGTGTGAAATGTGAAAGTATGTATTAATTCATTGTGATTTAAGATTTAGGTGTTAAAATTAATAAATGCTCACTTTTGCACTAGTATTGTGAAGTGTTACCATCATGCTTTCTCACTCTTCTACCACAGAACACTGAGGATGTCCTGGACTGTGTTGTCATGAAAAATTTTAGTGTAACCCCAAACATTTGAGGGATAATGTAGCTATGGGTAAAAAAATATCCATCAAATTTGAACCTTTGAATGTACTCTGGTGTAATATCTGTCAACGTCTTTGAGTGTCATGAAAAGCGCTATATTAAATAACATGTCTAATAATAATAATAATAATAAATAAATAATAATAATAATAATAATAATAATAATAATAATAATAATAATAACAATAATAATAATAATAATAATATATATATATTTATTATTTAATAATAATAATAATAATAATATTAATAATAATAATAATAATAATAATAATAATAATAATAATAATAATAATAATAATTATTATTATTATTATTATTAGTATTATTATTATGAGAAAGTCTCAGGTGGGCCTTCATTAGGCCAAAACCTCTGAAATCATATGTCCCTCTGTGTTTGCCAAGTTGGCATTTTTGAAAATCACCTGAGGATGCATTATTCAGAGTAAATAGTAAATATTCCAGTCAGGAGTTGTATGTTTACTGCATGCTGGAATAATCCATGTAGCAATCATACATTTTTCTACTTACACCAGATGTGTGTGGTGTACACAGTATGCACTGAATTGCCTCAACAACATATACAACCAGATCTGCTACTAATGAACCAATTCTCCATATCAGGCAAAATTAAGAAAAGCAGAAGGTTCGTTGAAATACTGAAGTTTCCTCCCATATTCTATATTAAAAGCTATTTTGCTCCAAAATAAAAGCTACTAAAAATTCACTAAAGCTTTTTTTTTTTTTTTTACATATTTACACATATTCCAATCAGCCATGGCATTAAAACCAACTTCCAAAAAAGACTAATGACCTGGAAAGGACTCTACAAGACCTCTGAAGGAGCCCTGTTGTTTCTGGCACTTTCTTTTAAGTCCTGCAAGTTGCAAGGTGGAGCTGCCAGGGATCTGTCTTTCTGTTCCACAACCCACAAATGCTCCATCAGATTGAGATCTGTAGAATTTGCAGGTTGCTGCCAGTAGGTACACGCCACTGCTGATTGGAAGCATGCTAAAAGCCTTTCTTTGGAGATGCTCCAACCTAGGCATGTGGCCATAACTATCTAGCCAGCAAAGTGTCTCAGGTCTGCACGCTTGCATATTTTTCTCCAACATCCAACACATCATCTAGAAGAACTGATCGCTCTCTTAGCATCAAATGTATCCTAGACCTTGGCATGTGCAATTATTATGAGATAATCAATATTGTTTTCTTCATTTGTATTAATGCTATGGCTGATTGGTGTATAAAACGGCCCCTATCACTGTCCTGCGTGTTTTGTTTTTACTTTTTGCATTATTAAGTGAAATATATGCAGAAAACCATATAAATATATATATATATATATATATATATATATATATATATATATATATATATATATATATATATATACTATGAAGAAATATCACTTTAGAGGACATATTACACATTGAACTTGAGGTTTCGGCCCCTTTTGGTTCAATTATGATTACAGATGTACAAAGATTTTTGGAACAGTAATACAGACACATTTGTGGCATTGCATTAGACCCCTAATTAACTCTCTGCTGTAAACAAATATCATCCAAAGATGCTATCTGTGTTTTTCCCTGCATATCACTGCATTTGTTGAATTATGAGGTTGTTATGTTTTTGAAATATGAATATTGCTACAGCATGCTACAGGCTAACATCATTATTCATTTAACTGATGGTAAAGGCTTTTACAATATGCTACCAGATAGTCAAATTGTAGCCAACTACTGCTACTGTCAAAGCAGAGGTTAGTACATGCAGTCATGCTCAAAAGAGAAAAAATTACTATCCATGACTATTACAGGTCGGCACGGTGGCTTAGTGGTTAGCACGTTCGCCTCTCAGCGCTGAGGTCTTGGGTTCGAGTCCACATCTGAGCGGAGTTTCCATGTTCTCCCCGTGTCTGTGTGGGTTTCCTCCTGGGTCTCCGGTTTCCTCCCACAGTCCAAAAAATATGGAGGTCAGGTGAATTGGGTACTCTAAATGTGTGTGTTTGAATGTGTATGTGTATGTGTGTGCGTTTGTGTTCGCCCAGCGATGGACTGGCGCCCTGTCCTGGGCTTAGTTGAATAGTGTAATGCCCTGCCCTACGCCCAGTGAGGGGGTAGGGGACTGACCGCGACCCTGATTAGGAATAAGCGGGTGTGATAATGAATGAATGAATGAATGAATGAAATGAATATTAGACTCGGGGCCCCACGTGCAGTGCATGATCTGTGTGGGCAGAGCGCCGGCCCTGAACATGCCTACTACAAACCAACAATTCATATCAATATGCAATACATTTTAGAAATTGTGAGGGAGGTTTAGGGAATTCTGGTGTGTCCATAATTCTTAAATGTAATGTAAAGGAAGTGGCAGAGTAACAGCTTGTTCTAAATTGACATCATTACCTAATGCTCATAGTTTTGCTTCAGCATAGAGGAAAAAAGACAGTCCTAAAGTGCTTTGACGTGTTTTGGAGAAATACATTTGCCTCTGTTTCTCTGTTTTGTTTGATGTGCTGTTTATATTGGTTGACTGCCACACAGGTTTTGTCTGTGTAAATGAATAAATACAAAAGTAGCTAAGTGAACATTTTGGGAAGTGCTAAGCTGAGCTGTCTTTAGCTTGCTTCATATAAAAATACCAACAGTTTTAGGGTGGTGTCATGATGGCCTTTCTTTAGTCAGGATTGAGTATATAGACAGTTCTGAATACAACATACATTTTACTTCATACAGCAAAAATAAATTGTAATACTCATAGCTGAAGACATTTTGATAAAGGAAGACACATACTGTGATATGTTGTATTCCTATGGTTTGATAAGACAAAAAAATACATGAGTACAGTGAATCTCATTTTACACATTACACTACACAAAGTTCAATTTAACTTCAATTAAACCTAATTTAGTACCTGATCTAGTACATATGCTTCAAATATTTATAAATAAACCAAGATAATGACTACAAATTGCTCACACACTATATGGTACATAAACTAATCAAAACTGCTTATTTTTTTATTTTTATTTATTTATTTATTTATTTTTTGATGTCATGAAATCCTTTGGATGTCTCTCCATATTTAGTCAACAACAGTTTAGCCTACTCATTGACTTTGTAGATATGTGGAGTGTTTCAGCCTGGACTGTATTCTGATTGTGATAAAATACAGAATACAGGTCAGATCATCAGAATAAATGTCATTTACACAAATCACAATTACACAAATGTTAACAAAACAGTCTGTTTAATTTGAAGTGATAATGAGAGGTTGGATATGATTTACTAATATCTTTACCACTGTGTTGCATCATCTTACCTTTTAATTACACACTTTAATCCTTTTGGAATTGAGGATACTAATTGTTGCTATTGGTTCCCAAGTGGATTTTGTTTACCATTTATACAAGATTTCAGATGCTCAACAGTCCATTGTCACTGTCTGATTCTCTTCTTCATGATTTGCCATACATTTTCAATTGACGACAGATCTGAACTGTAGGCAGGCCAGGCAAGCACAACTATGGTGTCTACAAAGCCATGCTTATGAGCATATGCAGATTGAAGCCTGGCATTGTCTTGAAGAATTAACCATGAATTTCCCAAGAAAATATGTCTTGATAGCAGCATATGTCTGTAAAATCCCAAAATATGCCTCAGCAACAATGGTGCCCTTCATAAATATGCAACTCACCTATACCATAGACACTGATGCACCCCCATACCATGACAGATGTTGGCTTTTGCACCTTTCCCGAATAACAGTCTGGATGGTTCCTTTCATCTTTGGAATGGAGAACTCGACTTCCATTTCTCTCGTAAACAAGCTGAAATATGGACTCATCTGATCACAGCACACATTTCCACTGACTTTCGGATCACCCGAGCTGAGATGAACTTGAGCCCAGAGAACTTGGTGCTGTTGCCGCATAGAAATGATGTATGGCTTTCTCCTTGTGTAATAGACTTTCAGACAGCATTTCTTGATGTTAACGGTGGACTGTGTTAAGTGGTAGCAGTTTTCTGAACTATTCCAGAGCACATATGGCTAGATTTATCACATTTATTTATCCTATTATATTTCAGATTTATCATACTTAGCATGATGGGTCTTCATGCAGTACAATCTGAAATCTTGAAGGTCATATTTAACAGTGGTTTCCACTGAGATTTCTCTTAATCTTTTTACAACATTATGTCTTGTTACAGGTAAAAACATTTTTTGCGGTTCTGCATTGAGAAATGTTCTTTTTGAAGAACTGTTTGACAATTCTCTCATGACGTTGAGAAGCACAAATTGGCGAGGAGTTTGTGAAGACTGAACCTTTGTTGAGTGCTCCTTTTATTCCCAGTCATGATACCTTCACCTATTATCTATTCACCTGCTTATTGTGGAATATTTCTCAATTGTGCAGCTTGAATATTCTATAAACTTTCCCAAATGTATTTTTACAAAATGCAGTCAATTTTTTCAGTTGTTTCTTTGTACTTTAGTCAATTTAATAGAGGTTCCCAACATTCCCAGAAAGAAAAATGTAGCATGGACCTTTTTAATATAATAAGAACGTTACAGGTTGGCTCAAAATGACTATAGAGCTCCTATCTTTGTATTTGATAGATAATTTTTCAATATTATCACACAGCAGATACACACGGTTTGGGTGCCAAAGGGGAAATGATAATGTATCTGAAATTCTATTGAAAATGTAGCTGTAGACGTCTTCTTTCAGGCTATTGTGTTTATGCATCACACTCCTCCTTTTTATTTCTGGGGCTGTGATAAAACTTTACTGTTTGAAATAAATGTCACAACGCATGGAGGTTTATTTCAATGTAAATGTTGCTGGTGATTTTGTGGCCCTTTGATCTGAGGCTTATCGCCACTACAAATGCCGTGTGGATTAAATGTTGGCAAGAATGTTTTTTATGCATTATATACATTTGTTTTGTTATCATCTGTGTCTGTTTTAATGCGCTATGCTCACATACAAAGTCTTTCTGCTTAAATTTTATTTTTTAAACAAGCTAAACAAAATCAATGCATTCATGTAGTCTTGATATAAAATATGTATAAAGTTCCTACCCTAAGTGTGTGACCTAACCTTCACTGTAACAGAACGTATAGAACAGCCTCAGATATTCCCAGAGATCCTGACAGAATTATGCACACCAGACTCCTGAGTATTATACTGAACTCAAACAACAAAACTGAACTCATGGTTACCTGATATGACATGATGGTTCATGTACCACCTAAAATGCAAGTTTAAGAATGATTTTCAGAGCAATTGAAAGAATTCCATTCAGTCTAATGAGACACAATTGATAGAGATCATTGCTTAGATTCATGGTTATGCATTTGGGCTGAGATATGTTGGTGTTGGCTGACAAACTAGGGTGATTGGAAATAACGATTTGCCAACCATGCTAATATTAGCTAATGTTAGATTTCACTCACCATGTGTTGTGATCTGTCTGCTACTGATCCATGTTCGTTTGATCTGCGGAGGAAAATGACCAGATACCAAGAACTTCTTTTCAGCCAAAATATATTGACAGAGCTCTCTGGGAATCAGTCACATTACACAGCAAGTGAAGATTCAAAGATTCATCCCACCTTTTAACAATGGCAGTCTGCACTGGGAGTGTAACTGTCTCTCTTATCAGAAACACACAGAGACATAGTTCAAAACAGTCTTTGTTTCTGAAACAGTTGTTTCAAATAAACAATAGCAAATTGAGGTGTCAAGGCCACAGCAAAGCTACAAGCTGTTTCTGTAATCTAAGTTTTTTTCTTTAAGCATTATAATCAAACCATTCATTTGTTATAATCAATGCTGAACATTAATTAAGCTAAAAGCAGTTATAGGATTTACTGTTTTAATATGTTAGCAATATAGATATGTTTTCTCTTCACATGCTAATGTTAGCTAATGTTAGATTTTCCCACCTTGCTAATGGTAGCTAGTGTTAGATTTGTCGACCATTAGGGTGACCAGACGTCCTCTTTTACCCGGACTTTTGAAACGTGTCCGGGCGGAATTTCACAAACGTCCGGGATTTTGTTTTACTCGAGAAGCATTTCTTTGACAAACTAGTCTCGCCCTCCCCATATTTCGTTCAGTTCGCTTGCGTGAGATGTTACACTATATTAAATGTACTTGGGCGAGCAGAAATCCAAGCCAATTTCCCTTTAGGCTGCCCACAAGATCACCGATTGGGTCTGCCGTTTCTTGCTAACGTGTGATTGGCCATCACAGCTGTCACTCCCTCAAACAACGTCCGTATTCACCTGTAAGTTATTTACATGTTGAGCATTTTCATTGAGCGTTTCTGCCTGTCACATCAGCTAGACTTAGTTTAATAACAGAGGTTTAATATTAAAATTCATAAACATTATCATTTGTGTGCGTGTCTACCAGTCTGTGATAAGCCATCTATTTACATGCCTCTAAGTTGAACTATTATCAAAATAACTTGGAATTTCTGCTTATTTTTGCTCAAAAATTATGTGTATAATTATGTGTAAATGAGGTTTATTGATCATACATTCCAAACATAAGTGTAAAATTGGTGATAATGAGCTGAAGTGAGGTTGACTGAAAAGGATTGGGTCATAATGTTATGCTACATGCTTTTAACAGTTTATTATTTTTAATAATATGTAATAATGTATTAATATTTTATTAATGATTAATATTAATTTTATTATTCATAATAAATGTAATAGTTATGATTAGTATATTATTTATTGTAATTAGTAATTATTAAAATAATAATAATAATAATAATAATAATAATAATAATAATAATAATAATAATAATAATAATACAATTTATGTTCAAGCAGCAAAAAAAAAAAAAAAAAAAAACCTGCTGAGATGTCCTCTTTTAGTCAACTCAGATCTGGACACCCTATGCTTATTTTAGCTAATGTTAGATTTGTCCACCATGTTAATATTAGCTAATATTAGATTTTCCCGATATGCTAATGTTAGCTAATGTTAGATTTATCAACCATGCTAATGTTAGCTTGGAGGCAGGGTTGGAGAAGGCCCAAGAAGTTTTTTTTAAAGGTCTTTTTTAACATTAGTTGAATATGCTAATGAGCACCATTCTTGTTCCAAGCACACACAAAATTAGTTTAATTAATTAATTTTTTTTTTTTTTTTTTTACCAAAAAACGTATTGTGATTAGTGATATTTACTAGCAAAGAGTGTACCAGAAATTACACATTTACATTGACGTTATTTTTTCTCATGCAAGTCAGAGATGTAGTAATAAAGTGTCACATCAAATGATAATATTGGAATGAGTGGAATATTTTTTAGATATTATTTTGTCATATATGTTTGTTGGGAGATATTTTGAGCATAACTGAATACTGGGTTGTGTGGGATGTGTTCCCATCAGTACATATTAGAGCCTTGGCTTACAGTTAGTAAAAATAACTTAGTAAAGCTCAGTAATTTTAAGTTAAAGTTTAATTTATGCTTATTGTGGATGGATGTTTTAGCCAGGCTGAAATACACATTAACAATGCCAGCAACAGATGTACAGAGGAGAGTTACTGATATTGTTAACTACAAAAGTAACAAACACAGCTTGTAGGTGATGCCGCATCTGTCTGCAGCTCTAACTTACAGAGCAGAGATTACCACGAAGTGCTGCCATTTCTCCTCAATTAAATAGGCAGTTAATTAAATTACCACAGTAATGAGCACAAGGCAATGGAACAGGCATGGCAAATGGGATAAATTTACCCAGACACTTTAATTGGCTTTTGCTGTGGATTGCATGACACCCCTTTAAAGAAGTTATTTGTTTTCACCTGTGATTGTGATGTCATTGATTAGACTGGGTTTGTTGGAGTACGAGGTTATGTATGCTGAACTATCATTCTCTCTGTCTTACTGGTATGAGCATCCATCAATCCTGAGGTAAAGTCTAGCGGGCAGGCAGTAATTGACAGCTACAAATAACCCCAGCTTAAGATATGACGGTGAACATAATGGCGGTTCCCTTTTATTCGAAAAAATCAATAACGCTCCCTCAAGCCAGACAGAGGAAGTGGAACAGAAAATCCATCATGGACATGTTTCTGACTGACTCCTCAGGCCCACACACCCCGTTTTTTGTATTGTTATAGGAGTGGCAAGTTTCGTTTAAGGGTTACATAATATGCTGACAGCTCGGCCACTTTGTTCGGGTGCAGAGGTCAGCGCCGCTGTGATCGCTCCCCTAACTGCCCCAGTGTGGCTGAGTGGAAATCAGAGAGGTTTTATCAGTTTAGTAGACCCCCACGGACCTTTATTTTTGTCTCCCTGTGGGGCAATCCAATACCGCTCTCTGTTTCAGTATGTCCTCAGCTCTCATATGGCACATCCCTCAAGTGATCCGGGTAGATCTACTCTAATTTCACTTTCCATAACTCTACCATTATAGCCCCCCTAATGCCTGTTATCCCTTCTGTAGTTAATGGCTCATCTGACAGTTTGAACAGAGACTTCGAGAGTGTATAGATGTGCATGTGCATATTGCAGTGAATGAGTGGGTGTGTTTTTGCATATTTGTGGGTTTCCATATATTTTCTAGTCTGTTCCATAAATCCCATAGAAATACAAAGATAATCTACGCTGAGAAAAGTAACACTAAACATAACCTAAAGCATGTTGTCTGTGGCATATCATTTTAGAAATGTTTGTGTAAGAACAACATTTAATAAGCAATGTGTACATCTTTGCTAGAAATTAAAATGTAAACCAAACCTACCATTTTTGAGCATAAAGGAAAATCCAAAAGGTGATCTAACGATTTCTTTAGTTTCTCTTTAAACAGATGTACATAAACAACATTTTAGCTTAAGTCCCCTGCAGCTCAGATATGTCTCCTGAGAAAATCATCTACTAATGCTCAGGTAATGATGCTCATGTTTATATGTTTACATCATTGTTATCTGGTCCAGAAATGTCTTGTCTCCTTTTTGTCTCATGGAGATTTATTGGAGAATCTCCATTATGTCTTTCGATCCATCAAGGAGCAACATTTGAGCATTAAACTATTCCTCTGCAAAATTGTAACAGAGTGTTGTTCTAGTTGTGACATTCATTAAAATTCACAGTTCTGTTTTGTTTGAACCAGATAAGCTCTCCAACCAAACAACACAAAATTAAAGCCTATGCATCAAGTGAAAAGAGGCATGTGTCTCTTTTAAGTAAGTTTGTAAAGCCATTTCTCTGGGCAAATAGAACTTATTTTCTCATAAAAAACGAATACTAAAGTGTATACAAATAATATTAATTCAATAAGTTGTGATTGTACACTGATGAGCCATAACAATAAAACCTAACAGCGTGGCTAATATGAGTTATGGACTCTACAAGACCTCTGAAGCTGTCCTGTAATATCTGGCATCAAGATGTTAGCAGCACATCCTACTTCCTACAGTACTCTTAGTTGTGAGTTGCAGCCTTTGCAGATCAAACATGTTGTTCCAGCACATCCCACAGATGCTAAATTTGACTCTGATCTGAGGGATTTGAAGGTCATTGTTGATGCATACTTGGCACTGCTGACTGGGAGAACCTCACCTGCCTTGATGCTTCAGAGATGCTCTGGCCCTCTCATTTGACCATGTCTGTTCAGTCCTTGGTCCTTTCACATTAATGAGAATTGGCTGTACACTTCCCATCTAATATATCCATGTGCTGTTGTTACAAGATAATCAATGATATTCTCCTCATCTGTGAGTTGTATTATGTTGTGGCTCTATGTGAATGTGATGAAGTAACTCTTTCTTAACCTCTCCTCCTGGCACATGTGCACAAATACAGTATTCTTCTGAAGATGACTGTGGGGATTCTGAAACTGATCCCCCCCCACCTCTCTCTCTCTCTCTCGCTCTCCTTTCTCCTGTCTGTCTACCTCTCTCACCATGTACCTCTCTATGTAACAAATTGCACTTCAGTCACTGTCGTCGTACTTGTATGTGAGTGAATGAGTGGATGATATTTTATTTATGTATATCTTGTGTGTGTGGGTGATGATTGACTGATGTAATGTAAGTATACTTCATGTTCTCTGCAAGTAATGATCAAAAACAGGTGACTAGAGACTATATCTACCTGCTCTGCTATACATCAATACATGCTGCATTGCAATATACAGTGTATTCTGAACATTGCACTGAATCCCTACATCAATACATTTATAAAGCTTACAGTAAGTCATACTGTGGCATAAAACACATCAACTAGCACGTGAAGCCTTAATCAATGTCTGGATATGGTTTGAGAGATATTTTGGTGATGTAAATGTTTTGGGGTGATTTAGGTGACTATTGAGATCTAGTGTGCCCAAGGATGTCTTGGCTGGGAGTTTCTCTCTGGCTTACGTGTGTACATTTTATTTTTTTGCCAGACCATCCCATTAATAATAGGAATGAATGCAGTGTAATCTTTTTTCGGTATAGTAGTACACCCCCCACCCCTCACCCTTATTTTCTGTTCCTGCCTAATCTGACAACATTCAAAGAGACATGGATTCAGGTGCTATTCTACTCAGGAGGATTAGTCACTAGGTGTGTGTGTGTGTGTGTGTGTGTGTGTGTGTGTGTGTGTGTGTGTGTGTGTGTGTGTGTGTGTGCTCTACTTTGTGCAAGTTGTTGACTAGAATGCTCGGCACTGTCTGGCTGAGGTGGAGGACTGTTATTCATGCATGCAGGTGACAGCACTCATTTTCCTCAGCTCAGTCTCGCTGTCTTATTTGGAGGCATCAGACGGCCTCTTAAGCGCCTGATCAGCAACAGGCTCAGAGCATCCCTCCATCACTCAGCTGAGGAAAAGAGGAGGAATCTGCCGATATGAGGAACTTTAAAGAAGTGCCTCGTGTCGATTTATGAGATAAATACTTTTTGCATATCCCTCCTTCAGATTGCATCTTCCTTCCTTTCTGCCTCTCTTCCTCTCTCTCTCTCTCTCTCTCTTTCTCTCTCTCTCTCCCTAGTGTGTGTGAGACTGGGATGATGAAAGGCAATTCTCTTTAAGGGAAATAGCTCTGGCCCTCTGTGGTGACTCTATAAACAGCTTCAGTAGCTCTTGTTCTTCTGGCTGTACGTGGCTGTGATCAGTCATAGTGAAAATGGAGACTCATTTGGCTGGGTAGAGCTTATTACTCAGTGGTGATCATAAAGAGTACTGGGTAGAGTTGGATGAGATAGTGTCTATACTGGTATAGCATTATACTGACATACTTCTATACAGCTTTTCAGTTTATAACCATATAAATAAACCACAGTATTTTAGTGATGTATTTGATAGATAAAAAGCATTATGCCCATGATATAATGCCCATAAATTTCAGTTTGGTATCCAGGGCTGGTAACTGTAATATATGGTATCTATTAATGCTGTCATTGGGCGATGGGGGACTTGAGTCACTCAAATTTAAGGATTTTGAGGAAACTTGCTTGACTATCACTGATAAAAGATTTGACTTGACTTTGACATGGATTTTATGACTTGAAACTTGACTTACGTCTTTCTATGAAGCCAGAAGAATCACGCAAGTTGCAAAAGCAATATTTATTGAAAGGGAATTCTGAAACCGAGGCAAAGAATAAGTGAAGGTAAGCAGAGAGAAGATAAATTAACAAAAGGGAAAAGGAAAATAAAATAACTAATGACAAACGATCTAAATAAGATCAAAGATGTAAAAACAAAGAAGATAAAGTAAAGTACTAAGATAAACAAAGAAGGCTAAAGATAGATCACAATGGTAACTATGACAGGACAAGGCTAGGACTAATACTAACAGGAAAGCTAACTATGAAAGCAAGATAAGAACACTAAGGGAAAAACAGTCAACTATAACTAGGAATACTAATGAATAAACAGGACCAATGAACAGGCACTAAACTGAGAATACAAAGACAGTAACAATAACAAGCTAAACAAACAGAACAAGTAAAAAGGTATACAAACCAAATTGGGCGGCACGGTGGCTTAGGGGTTAGCATGTTCGCCTCTCAGCGCTGAGGTCTTGGGTTCGAGTCCACATCTGAGCAGAGTTTCCATGTTCTCCCCGTGTCTGTGTGGGTTTCCTCCGGGGACTCCGGTTTCCTCCCACAGTCCAGAAACATGGATATCAGGTGAATTGGCTACTCTAAAATTACCCTGGTGTGTGTATGAATGTATGTATGTACTGTATGCCCAGATATGGTTGGCACTCTGTCCTGGGTGATCCCCCTAGTGCTCGATGCAGTCCTCCAGGTGGACGGTCATTTCCAGTTGAGAGTACGCTGGGCGCGATTGGCTGCCGCTTCTCGCCGGTGTGTGTGATTGAGTGTGTGTAAATGGAGTGTGTTGATTGTAAAGCGTCCTTGGGTATCTAGAAACACACTATATAAGTGTAACGTTCATTCAAATCACGAGGAAGGTAATAAAGAAGGCTTTGTGATTGAGTATGGGAACTACATTACTGAGTGATGAGTATTGTTCTGGGTTCGGCTTATGTCTCCAAAAGAAAACAGATGGGCAATTCTGGGAAATGCAGTTAAGAAGAGAACATTAAAGATCTTGGGATATGAAGTTCTGGACCAGTCAGTGAGAGAATGGGAAAGAACTCGAATGAAAGGGGAGCGTGACAGATATTGAGAGGTTAAGTTTTATTTTTAAAACATGACTGGATGAACATCCAATGTCGTCTGTAACTACAAATCCAACAAACAAAACTATGTGACTGTTTATTATTATTTTTTTTATAACTAATTACTTTTGTCAAACATTAGCTAGAATGCTAACATTAAGTTTAAGCTCTGTTATATTAGGCTTGGCAACAAACATTTTCATATTTTATTAATTATTGAATCAATTGAATTGATGTATCTTAATTGTGGAACCTGCAGAAGATCATCAGAAATTCATATAACTTGACTTCTGACTTACTGCCACTTCTGATGTCTGTATGGGGCCTTTATACATACTTCTGTTCTGATTTTGATTTTAAGTGCTTCCAGTTCAATATACTCTTGGGTCAAATCCTGCATCCATCAAGGATAAATTCTACAAAAGTGTCAGAACTAAAACAGCGCTGTAAATGTTTAGCTAATATTAGATAGCCATGTACAATCAACATTGATCAAGTTCAAATTCATTTCAAGTTAATTTTATTTGTCATTTCAATTATATATGGTACAGTACATAGTGAAACACAAGACATTAGGTACATACATGTTGTAGTACAGCTGACTGACTTGAGACAATAAGGACAGAAATAAACATATTCAGTAGGTGGTACTGGGTGCTTGACTAGTATAGAGCCAGGCTACATTGTTTGTGTGTTGTGCAGAGTGCAAATGTTGCAGTGAGTGGGACAGTATACAGGAGTATGCAGTGGTATTTAGTCTTTGAGAAACAGATTGTTTGTGTTGAAAAGTCTGACAGTCTGTGGGATGAAACTGTTAGAAAGTCTAGCAGTGTGGGTTTGAATTCTGCAGTACCTTCTTCCAGAAGGTAGCAGAGTGAAGAGACTGTGTGATGGGTCTCCCACAATGCTGAGAGCTTGGTAGATGCAACACTTGTAGATGTCCATGAAAGATGGGAGGGAGACCCCAATGATCTTCTTAGCCATTCTCGCTATATGCTGGACAGTCTTGTGGTCAGAAGCAGAGCAATTCCCAAGCCAGACAGTTGCTCGGAGTGGATTTAGTGGTTCCTCTGTAGAAGGTAATGAGGACAGAGGGTGGCAAGTGGGCTTTCTTTAGTTTTCTTAGAAAGTAAAGATGCTGTTGGGCTTTGTTACTTGTTGAGCTGCTGTTCAGGGACCAGGTGAGGTTCTCTGCCAGCTGAACACCAAGGAATTGACCATCTCAGTGGGAAAGCCATCAGTGTCAAAGTCTACAACCATCTCCTTGGCTTTGTCAACATTCAGACACAGGTTACTGGTTTTGCACCAGTCCGTTAGTTGTTTCACCTCCTCACTCTAATCTGACTCATTGTTCACACTGATGAGACCCACCACAGTCGTGTCATTTGTGAACGTTATGATGTGATTGGAGCTGTGCATTGATGCACAATCATGGGTTATTAGGGTGAACAGCAGTAGACTGAACATGCAGCCCTGTGGAGCTCCAGTGCTTAGTGTGATGGTGCTAGAGGTATTTTAACTGATCCAGACAGATTGCGATCTCACAGTCAATAAGTCCAGGGCTCAGTTTCAGAGAGAGGTTGACGGTCCCAAAGTTTCCTATCAGGTACTGAGGGATGATAGTGTTGAATGTCGAGTTAAAGCCTGTGAATGGCATTCTAACATATGTGTCTTTCTTTTTTGGGTGAGTGAGCACATGCTGAATGGTGGCACCTATGGCATTGTTCGTGGAGTGGTTGGGACGATACGCAAACTGCAGCGGATCTTTTGAGGATGTCCTTAATGTCTGCTGTTTTTTACAAGCATGACATTAATAGTTTAAAGTGAATTGCCTTCTATAATTGAGCAATTACCTGGTGATGCCACATAGTCATCCATGGCAAGGAGACCTAGAGAGCAGAATTAGCCTTGTTCTCTTTGGGTGGATGACTTTCTTCTCCCCCATCACCCAGCACATGCTAACACACATATGTATATATAAGCTGATAGAAGAGAACTGAAGTTCTCCATAAAGTGTGTTTATGTCTAATAATGCTTATTTTAGTTGAAGTCTGAAAGATGCAGTGGCTGGCTTAGAATTAAGCAGTATCTGCTTTCGTTGCATTGTCAAACCATATCCATTCATTTTAATGCTATGAGGTATTATGGTGGGTGGGTTGCTTGCAAATTGAATTTGAGTGTAATTGAGTTTGCAGCATCCCATGTGAGTTTTCATCTCTCTGGTGGAGAGCCAAAAGAGTATATATTGGGAAGAGAGAGTTATCTAAGGGCTAAATGTGTTTACATGTGCACAGGAGAGCTTACTTTGGTTTTCCCATTTTCTTTTCAGCATGTGACATCACCAAACAGTACTCTCCCCTGCATATGATACCATCATAATTGTCCAATACCATGGTATACCTTTCTTATTACCAGAATACTGCTCAACTCTATACTGGCTTCACATGACACATGAGCAGGGGTGTCTAGTCCTATCTACAAAAGGCTGGTGTAGCTGTGGCTTTTCATTCCAAACAAGCAGGAGCTCACCTGATTCTACTTGTTTAATCAGTTGGCTTCAGTCTTCAAACAATTGATCATGTGCTCTTGCTGGGTTAGAATGAAAAGCTGCAGCCATGACCCCCCTACCCAGAAATGATTGGACACCCCATTGAGAACCTAGAGGAAGCATGTGCTAGTCTTAACTTTGTGGCATTGTTTGTGCTCTGACAAAATTGTCGTCATTTTGTCCCCATAATGATTTAGTGGCACATCTGATGGGAACCTTGGACAATATGCATATTCTTCACTAGAGGTCCTTCTCAGCAGAATACTAACAATTTCCATGGACACCTGTTTGTCAAAGGGACTCAAGTAAGGGCTACATGAACCCCATTTTTCTCCTTTGTTTTCTTTTTTCTTTCTCTGGGTTTTGACTCTTGACTGGTTTTGTATGTGTGCCTCTTTGGATGGCATTTTTGCCCATTGCCTGTTATTGAGTAGCATCTTTGCATTGGCCTGGAATTGGATCCAATCTCCCTCTCATGCCATCATAAACAGGTAAAAATCTGTCAGTAGTTACACAGAAAATTGCACAAATAGTTTATCCCGTACAAATTAGCTAGTCAGTTTCATTACAGAAGCTCCTCTGGTCTTCAGCAAATGAGCCAACACAAATTTTTGGCCTAAACTCTTCAATCAGACACTCAGAACATCAATGACTTTAGTCTAATCAGTAGGCTACTTTCCATGGGATTATGTATTCTAACATTCTCACTCCAATCTGTAAGACTACAGAAGGCTACTTTTGCTAAATTAAAATTAGTCACACCTAAAAAAGAGGTGCTAATAGACTGAAGAAAGAAGTGCTTATCTCTAACACTTAGAGCAAATGTCACTGTCAAGCATGAATAACAGGAGCGTATTACTTTTTAGGCCACAAAAAATATGCCTGGTCTTGAGGAACAATAGGGTGTGGGAGTAGATGTAATATTAGTGATGATAAAGGAACGTTTCTTAGCTCATAAAAATAGAATTATAGAACAGTCATTTTCAATCAGGAAGTACACTTCTGGCTATGGATCTCTTGGGTGCAGTTCAATATGCTCCTTATTCTGTTGCTGTAGTTTTGCTGCTGCTTATAATAGTATTATTAATATAGCTTTTTATTGCTCCTTTCCACCAAACAATAGTAAAATAAAGTGCTTTTAAAAGCCACTTTCCTTTCCCTGCCTCTCTCGCTCCCTCTCACTTTCTCTCTCTCCTCCATTGCCTTCCCCATTGAGCGGTGCATTGCAATAATTTCTGAATTCAGACCACCTCAGTGGCGAAGGATAAGAGTCTATTCTCCTGCTGGAGGATGTGCTGCTCAAATAGAATTCAGTAACTAAAGCAGCAGCCAAGAGGCTGTGGATACCTCACCCCCCATGATTCATTTCTAGAATCAAAGATTTAGCTTTTTCACGTGTGTACAGCAGGAAAGAAGCTGAGTTACACAAAGCACAGAAAACATAAGTCCTAACATGAAGGTTTAGTCTGTACAAGCCAAACACATTTATGTCAATAACAGTAGCTTTATTGGAGAAGGAAGAACGTTCTTTATAATTTAATATGCGTTAATGTAATGAGATTATATTCTAAGTAGTTTCGATCCAATTCTGTTGGTTCATTCGTAATGAGATGTTCACAAATGAACGATGCATACATGCACACAGTTCTTCACTAGACCCAGACAATGGGTTGAACCAAGATGAAGGTCACATGACTTTTATTGAAGATGTAGACCAACGGAGTGTGGTTTATTATGACCGTAGAACCAGTGGTGAAATGTTTTGAGATAATGTTTTGGGCTACCATGTATTTTTAAGGTAGAGAGGAACATGCAGGGTGTTCCTGTTAAACAAAATGGTAAACAAGTTCTCCAAACATTTTTGAGAGAAAAAAAAATATTATTTGTTTATTGGCCCTGTCCCAGTCTTGGATAGGATAGTGTGTAATGCCCTGCCCTGCACCCGTTGAAGGGGTCGGGAACTCACTGTGACCTAGCCTAGGATTAAACAGAAAATGGATTAATAGATTTTTTTATATTTTATATATGTATTAATAATTCTGGAGTTGACCTTATGTGTTTTGACTAATAGTGAACCATTGCATGTAAACAAAGTATATAGTAAAAAATAATATAGTCAAAAATCTCAAAAGTCAAATGCAGTGTATTTGAAATAGATGAGGATTTGCTCACTCAGCCCTTAACCTTACACACATAGCAATATTGATTTACACATCCTTCACGGGATTCAGTTTTATCATAAAGAAACTCAAGGTTATACATTTCCTCTGAGTCAGTGCGCATGCTGCAGCTTTTATATTAATGCTGAAAGCATATTTCTGTGGGAGAGCTGTTCTTTTCCCCCAGAGGTGTCAACTTCACTGTGAAGCCTCTGACATGGCACTGGACCTCTGTCTGTCTGTCTCGGTCTCTCTCTCTCTCTCTCTCTCTCTCTCTCTCTCTTTCTCTCTCTGTGTGCCCCTCACTACCAAATGCTATCTGTATATGCTGTAAAGTTGGCCTGAGAAATTACTGTCCATTTTATTTTTTCCTCTTCAGCTCTCACTATTATAAACACAGTGCTGAAGAAAGCTGTAAACAGTGGTCACATGCTGTGACTTTGAGATATACAGTATGTACATTGAAATATATGTAACAGAATGGGAATGCAGTTGCTGTCAGCTTTCTACAGTAGGCTTATCATTACAACTTTGCCAGCTATAGAATCTATTGCCAGCAGTAAATGGTTGAATGTTCACAAAAGAAACTGACTGTGTTCAAAATGATGATTGTTTGTCCGCACAAATACTAAAATTTGGACACTCCTGCATGTTTTGTTGATTTTTTAAGTAAAAATAAGTTGGCAAGCTTAAATATGATGTTTTTACACATTTACTGCACAATTTCTATGTATTTGCTGAATACAATTGAAAAAAAGATGCATACATTATATACTGTGCTGAAACTTTTACACAAGACATGTTTTCTGCTTTTATTCCTCAAAATGTTAATTACAATTTAACCCAAACTGTCCAGACTTTTACAGATAAATGTGTCAAAAAGGATTTTGTGCAGTGATGCCTTAAAAATTACAGTAGGTTCTCAATGGAACCTTTCAGTTGAGTGTTTTTTTTTTTTTTTGTTGGCATATTCAAACAAAAGAAATACTATTATTATATCATTGCAATGTAGTGCTTTTTCTTTGTATAGTGTTGTTTTACTAGTTTTAATTCACTCTTTTGAGAGCCTGATGTTTTGCTGTAAAATGGAACATAGAATATCAAGTGCACTACCAAAATTCACAGTGCACTTTAATAGGTTGTATAGTGCAGGGGTTCCTCACCACTGTGTCACATAACATTTGCTATCTGGCTGAAAAAAAAAATATTACTAAAGACACAATAATTATTTGAATGTTTGGCTAATGTAGCATTTTGTGAAAGTTTATGCATTTTGTGTTAAAGGTATGCTTTGAGTCAGCGGTATTAACAATGTCAATAGTAACATGTATATAACATTGGCTTATTACAAAGGCAGTGCACACAGTTGATAAAGTCCTCCACAAATGCAGCGGTTGTTCTAGATGGCAAAGACAGCAACTGTCACATTGAGCATATTTTGCCGTTTTAAACATGTATTTAATCCCATTTCATCAGGTTATAAAAAAATCTTTGAAAGGAAAGTCCAGAGTGGTCTTCTCCACTGCCACAGTTGTAATACTGCGTAACACAGAGTCTTCAGTGGTTTAGTCAGGATGTCTGAGCAGGGAAATCAGCAAACTGTGCATTACACTGGCCTCTCATTTGAAAACCACAGCATTAGTGTATAATACTGTTTTATAAAGCGCTCTGTGTATTTCCGTTTAGTGAGTAGTGATTACGAGAACATTTCATGCACAATGACTGTAGCAGCAACTATATTCTTTAAAGTTAAAATGTCATAATTTGCTCGCGCTTGAATGTAAAACCTTAATAGTTATTCTGCATTACATGGGGAGCATATGTGCAGTCCCCTGTAGGCCACACACACTTACAGTAAGGCTGAGGGTTGCCTGAATATGTGAAATCTCTCAGTCTCTTGTGGGTATGGACAGGGCCACATGTTAGGGCCCCATAATGGGCTGCCTATAGTGAGGGCCCAGTCAGCCATGAAACATGGTTCATGAGTGACACTACATGTTTGAGCCCCAGGAGAACTGATTTCATGGGGCCCTCTAAGTGGGGCCTACTGTGGGCTGCCATTAGTGGAGCTCCTGTCAGACATGTACTATATGTGCTGGATCACATGTCAGTGTCCCATAAGGGCTGATATCATATGCACTGTGATGAAGAAGGGGTTCATGGGTAAGTGTAGCACGTAGAGGCAGTTTGTAAAGCAACTGTGACTTTCATATGACCTATTTAAATGACCCATCTTTAAAATATCAGTAAGTATTATTTGTGTAGTCTTTTGTTTTCTGTACTGTAGCCTGGTCAGAACACTGGCCTGTGATGTGATTATTTTTAAGCAATTAACATACACTCAGAGTTAAGGTTGTGTTTCTAGGGAAGAAAATATATAGAACCTTTATTATGTTGAGATTCTTTATTCTTTATAAATGTTATTCAACAATGGTTCTGTAAAGAACTTTCCACTGAAACAGAATTTAAAGGAATTAAAAGTGGTTCTTCTGTGGCATAACTTCAGTGAAGCCTTTTTATCACTTATTTTTAAGATTCTGTTTGAGATTGGTTTCATATTTCCAAGGCGAATGTGTAAATGTTACATCATTCAGAGTGTGATGATTTCTCTTAGAGATTCAGATCTGGCAATTATGTGTATTCCAGTTACTTTGCTTGATTTCTTTGTCGTAATTCATTTAATTTCTAAGATGTTGCATGAGTCAAATGTGGGCTAACAGTTTATTTGGACATCCCCTGCAGATACCTTCTAAATGCTTGAAATACTTTTTATTTTGCATACATTAAACTAAATATCAATTAATTCTATTCTAATTATACCTTAATTCTAGTCCTAATCTTCTATAAGGTAGTTTGTTATTGTTTTAAAATAATGTAGATAATTGGGATATGAGTTTTGGGTGCATTCTTGAAAAAGTAATCCCTTACATATTACTAATTACTTGTAAAAAAATTTAATGGGCTTACTTCCTGGGAAAAGTAATTTAATTATTTTTTGCTTCTGCAATCTGTACCAAAGTGTAAAGGAACTCAATGACAGTAACCATTACGCATACTGATACTGTATGTTTCTCTAACACACAGAAACTAGTCATACTGATACTGTATGTTTCGCTAACACACAGAAACTAGTCATTGAAGCAGCTAAAAACAGCTCTAAAACATTTTGGTTTGTTTAACACTTTTAAGATTACTTCAAGAATCCTTTATATATATATATATATGTACAATACAGAGAAATGAAAAACCACCGAATGTCCAGAAGTCATGTCCAATATATATATATATATATATATATATATATATATATATATATATATATATATATATATATATATATATATATATATATATATACAGGTAGTCCTCCATTTACAACATTGATCCGTTCCTACGTCGCGTTGTAAACCAAATTTCATGTAAGTCAGAACATACGTACATACTGTACATAAATAACATACTGTATCCTATCCTAACAACTATCCTAACACAGTAATTATCAAACACATAAAAAATACGTTTAATAATGAAATGAAACAGCCGCATAACCGTGTATTTTTTCGCCGCTCACACCAAACACGAAACAAGGCTTTATATAGTACATGGGAGATGTGTCGTAACCACAAAACATCGTAACTCGGGGACAACATAACCCGGGGACTACCTGTATATATAGTCATAAATTGTAATGTGATTATTAGAATTTTAACTGCAATGCTTTAACATTACTTTGTTGCAGGAAAACACTCACATGACTGTAATTCATTACTAACCACATTACTTCAGCTGGCTTAGACAGACAAATGCACCCTGAGTGCATTTGAGCAATACATGTTTCAAACCTTTCTGCACAGGTTCATGTATATTCCAGTAAACATTTGTAATAAATCTATTGCACATGACATGTTCAGACTCTCAGAATCGTTTACAACAAGTAACTGATGTCAAAGTTCATGACTAAGCAAATACAAGTATGTTTTATTCTGTGTTAGTTTGGCTTTATTAAACAAGAGTCATTTTACATGGCAGGACTTATAGTGTTTTAAAGTATTTTTCTGTAGCAATAAAGGGAAGTTCTATTTTAATGTTTATGTCTTGTTTTGCAGAGTCTGTTACTCTCACTTGGGCAGTTTTGTGGGCTTTTGTGGATTAATAAACTTGCAAATTGTAAATTTAAAGCCCTTTATAGTCTCTGTAATACATTCTCCAGGCAGAGAGTAAAAACAAGCATTGTATGCATAGTATCAATAGTTGCACCTTCATTATGGTTTTGGACAAATAAAGTTACCCCATTCATGTCATGTTTACTATGATAAGACACCATGGAATGTGTTTCTATTGGTCTACAATGGATAATATTGTGTATATGTATGCCTTCAGTCAGCATCAAACGCCCTTTTGATAGTTTTAGATGAATTTTGGATTTTCTATAGTTGTGTTAAAATCAGTAAGGCAAGGCCAGCATATTTACATAATCTGTTTCATACATAACAGCTATACAGTAAATCTGCCAGTGTTAAATCAAGACTAATAGAGTTAAATTAACACTGAGAGTGTTACATTTTGACACCCTCAGTGTTAATTTAACTCGAATAGTGTTGATTTAACACTGACAGATTTACTGTGTATTCAAAGTGCTTTATGTAGATTTGATCAGAATAAAAGTAAAACAGCATAGAATAGAAGAAAATATAGTATTTCAAATAATAAATGGTAAAAAATGGTTAAAAAAGCAAAGCAACATGTTTCTTGAAAGATGCTTAATTGTTGAAGACAATAAAAGAAGACTGCAGACTTTAATAGAAATGCAAAAATAGTGTTTAGTTTAATGACTTTTATTTCATTGTAGACCGGCATGGTTTTGCATTGTCGTCTTAAAAAATGCATGAACATCCTTGAGAAATATCATCTTGAAGGCAGCATATGTTGCTCTAAAATATGATAAAAAAATTTCAGAGTTTAAATGTCAAGGGCAGTGACACAAGCCCATACCGTGATAGACTCTGGCTTTTGGACTTGTTACTGATAGCAGTCTGCATTATCCTTTTTGCGTTTGGTCTGCAGAACATGCTGTTTAGTTCTACCAAAA
>BRDA01052814.1:22013-41484 GCA_036984385.1 Crenuchus spilurus | reverse complement strand
CTCCACATCATTGCATTCAGTTTTTATTCACAATTTGTTTAGTGTCCCAACTTTTTTGGAATCCGGTTGTAGAATAGTTTTTCACAGGATCCAAACTGAGAAGACTCCTTGAAAAATAAAAAAAAAATTGCTGAGTTCATATTGAGATTCTTGTCTTTAGTAAATGTGAGTGATATTACTTTAACAAATCTGGCTGCACTATAAAACTATGTTTAGATCTAAATCAGAACTCAAAGAGAGACAAGTGACAGTACTGGTCACAGTCTTTGTGCTTTCATCTGCTCTCAATGCTGTCTGTGAGAAGCTAACCAGAAATTGTAGAAATCTTCTTTGTGCAGATGTGTGGTCATAAAACAGACATTTAAGAACATAATTGTTGACTTCAGAAGAAAAAGAAGAAACATGTCATGTTCAGCACTGCAGCTTTACTGTAAAATTCAAATATTTGATATGAAATATCTATTCAAAACTCTAGAATATTATGCAGTAGAGCCTGCACACCCAAGCTGTGATATATTTGTTCCTCTGGCAGGTGGAGGATATAGCCCTACACTACAAATCTTAGCAATAGTTACCACCCTTGGGCCATCAATTTGCAGATAAATTGCCATGCACTCAATTCACAATGGACGGTAGCTCTCCCTCATTACAGTTCAACAACACCAGTACTAGTGTTTACATTGTTGGTTTTATATACTGTATCACTGCCACTGTCTTGTTGCATAAGTTTGGACTTATTGAAGACTACAATGAGCATAATATTTGTATGAACACTCCTCAATTATTTCTAAATTTAGATAGATTTTTATTGTGTCTAAGACACAGTTGGCACAGATATTTTGGGAGTATGTTATTCTAATCTAAAGCAGTTGTCCATTTTTACAGAGGTAACAGAGCACTGAAGGAATATATTCTATATTATATTAGGAATGGACAGTTCAATAATGTGTTAATGTGCATTTATTTTAAAATGAGTGTGTATTCATTAAATGTACCCAATACACAGGTATTTAAATTGAAAAGTCAGAAACATAGCAAACAAGCAAAAGTATAGACATAAAAATTCAGACATAAAATAATTGCAATAAAAGTCCTCATACAACAGTTTTGAGATGGAACTTAAAGTTTATTTTTTCACAAAAAGTACATTTAGGTATGCAAAAGAGACATTAAGTGAATTAATTTTTAAAAACCAACAATCTCGTTTTTCAATGATGTTAGAATGAAAATGTTTATTTCATTGTGAAGGCACAAGCCTTAGACCAGAGTTATGGGCTCTGTTTAGATCTCATGAGCTTAAATGAGGCAGAAACCTATGCAAACCAAAACCCACAGTGCTTTTATCATAGTTCAGCTCTGTACATAAATTTATGCACAGGTGTTTCTAAGAAAAAGACTCTTAATTTTTCATTTGAGCACAGCAGTTTCCCTTTACATTGTATTGTATGAGTACTTCATGATGAGTGAACCAATAGAAATGTTCCAAAAGTAGTAATAAAATGACTTGTCTTTATATTAACTTACATGATCTTAAAATAATATATTGTCGTCTCCAGGGAAGTTCTTATTCTGGAAAAAAATTCTTGTTTTTGTACTTACAATTGTAATGACACTAATAATCAGTTTGTGGACAGAAAGTGAAATGTGAAATACAGATTGAATGAAATGCAACCAGGTAAAATAAAATGAAAACCCAGTGAAGATCAGTTTGTGTCTTATGAAGATAAATTTTCTCCTCTTTTGACTGTAATTATGAACGTTTCACTGCACAAAGCTGATGAGGGGAGGGGTTCAGTGTAATTCCAACCGGTGTGAGATCCAGCTGCTCTTCAGTCACTCCTGATGGAGGAGAGAAACGGAAGTGTTGGAGGAGGGAGGTGAAGAATAGGAAGAGTTCCATCCTCGCCAGACTTTCACCCAGACACACCCTATGTCCTGAAAACAGACAGTTCTTAAAGTCTTTCCATTCTTCATATTAATCTTAGACACCTTCTTGATCTTCAAAACTCTTTGGATCAGTCTACTGCACTGACGGTAGGTGAAAATAAAACACCACTTATTATTACTTTAAAAGACTATCTCATTGCTTAATTGTTCTACTGACAAACATACACTGCGATTTGCTTTTTAAAAATGAAACACTGAATTAATGTCAAAATTGAATACAATACAGTTTTAAATGTAATCAGCTCAGCTGTACTGTACTCCACTGTGTGGTGCTGTGAACCAGTCAAAAACGTAAATCACATGATTGTATTTAATAAAGCAGTACTGCTGAATTAGTGCCGGAATGAAAACTAATCACTGTCCAATCAAAATCCTCTACTGAATTTGGGGTGCAATCCTCAGGGCTGTACACACATACGTGATTACTGATTATACAGTGTAAGCAAAGTTCATCTGCTGCTCATTCTTTCATTGTTTTATCTACAGAATCACCAGAGAAATGTCAGAGATAGACTGACAGAACATTGAGAAAGGTCCATTTTTAGAGTGACCGCCCAATAGCAATTTTAGCTAATCAACTTCATTAAATTAAACCAGATAGTGAAAGAAATCCCTGCAATGACTGGAGTTCACAGAGCAGAAAATGAATATTTATTTGTATTTATTCTAATATTATTCAGTGCCTTTATGGGTGAGGTTTACTGGGAAGACGGACCATTTTTAACAATGACATCACATTACTATGTGTCAGTAGTAGTATAAAACTTAGAATAAAACCTTGCCCTGATGTGCTCTGTCTTTGTCATTCATTGAATGTGGCCTACTCCCACTTTTCCCACTGCACAGCCCGTTCACCCTCCTCAGCCCATAGCCCATATTTGTTGGTTATTGGTTTCATTTTTCAGGTGTACATGTCTGCTGTAATGTTCCCCTGTCCTTCAGTTTCTGTGTCTTGTGTTTTTGTGTCCTCTCTTCTAGGGTCTCTGCGCCTCAGGACAAGGCACCATGGGGCGGGGGGGCTCTGTCACACCCCCAGCTGCGACTGCTCCGTGCCACGGTCTCCCTAGATGTTTGTCAGTCATGTCCACGCCCCCCTGTCACATCATCTCAAGTATAAAACCTTCCCTGATGTGCTCTGTCTTTGTTGTTCACTGAATTTTCATGCTTGGTGTTTAGATCTAATCACGTTGTCAGTTTGTAGAATTTAGGTTCTGATTTGTTGTTATAAATAAACCTTCACATTTGGATTTACTCCTGCATCTGGTCTCCTCATCTCAACATCACCACAGACCGTTACAGTATGATTATCAATGTGTAGAAGTGTAGTTTAGAAGTGGAGTACAATAGTCACCTAAATAGCCATGTCCATCAAATTACAACACTCATCTCTCAACCTGCTCAAACCACATCCAAAGTCTAAATTAAGGTCTCACAGGCTAGTTAATGTAGTTTAGAACACAGCATGACTTACTGTGAAGTACAAACCAAAAACTGGTGTAGCTAAATGCTGCATCTGCCATCTTAGGCTCAGTAAGGCCAAGTAAAAAAAAAAAATTGGTGATCATCCTTTTTCACCAAAATTTTGGGTCGGGGGGGAGGTGTTTTTTTTTTTTTTTTTTTGTGTTGTGGCGGCTTTTGGGGGTGTCGGCCAATCAAATGGCTGCGTGTCGTACGGTATTTGCATAAAGTTCTCTTGTGTGTTTATGGGGTCTATTTTGTAATGATTTGGGGTCTTTAAGAGGAGATTTTTGTATGTGTAATGATTGTTAGTTGTAGTCTAGGCTCTATGAGTTATTTTTAGTGTGTTTTAGTTAAGTTACCGTTAATGTGTGTCTTAGTCAGTTATTCTGTCTTATTTATAGAACCGGCCCTCCGTCTGCTTCTCTGTGTGTGAGTCTGCGCGCACGCTGCGATAATAGTTATTATAATATATTACAGTTAGTTAAAATAATCCATTGTATTTTATTTCATTAGATAACAGGGAAATGAAACGAATTTTATTGGCCGACTGCAGTGTTTTTACGATGCTGGCCACTGCAAAAGCCATGATTTGCATCACAAAAACGACCGGCCATTGTTATTGACAGTTAAGTGTACTGATTTGGGGCACGTCATTGGAAGCATGCAAAATTTGAATGATTCTAGGCCAGACTAGGGTGTTTGGCGCGTTTTTTTGTGTTAAAAAAAAAAACAAAAAAAAAAAACGGTCGGGTGCTTTTTAGAGGGTCGGGCGGGGATGATCACCAATTCTTTTTATTTACTTGGCCTAAGTCTTACCCAGTTTGAATAATAACAGTCACAAATGTGGAAAAATCTGATCCAAGATTAGTCTCCTTACTGCTGTCTGAAGTGATTACCCATCATGGTTAGGGTTTATTTTTGTTGATATATTAAAGACTTATTATGTCACATTGTGTCCATGAACATGTCTTGGCTGACCAACTACATCTCAGGTAAGTGGAAAATATGTAAATATGGTTTATGGGTGAACTGTTCACTTAAGCTCACATAAATTACCTGCTGAGAAGGGCAGAAAGGCATCTCTCTTAACAAATCGTCCCTGCTTATCAAGGAAGTGTTCTGGCTTGAAGGTGTTGGGGCTCTCCCACTCATTCTCATCCCTCAACACAGATGTTAGGAGAGCATACACAGTCGTGCCCTAGAGAGCAGACAAAAACAAAACAAGTCAATGTGGTTGAGGAACATTATTGAGTTTCAGGTGTGAAGATAATTATACTGATCCTATTACTTTTTTAATGAAGAAGCCGTTGAAGTGAACATCACAGCTGGTGGTGTGAGGAAGGCTCATGGGTACAGTGTTGGCCAATCTCTGGATTTCATGGATCACTGCATCCGTATAAGGCAGGTTCTTCCTGTCCTCCACCACCGTCTGACGGCTTCCAATCATCCTGTCAATCTCCTCCTGGACACGGTCTTCACAAAGAAATATTTATGTTTATGAGATTAAACATTCATACATACATGCATAGTAAATACAATACACATACTTTGTACACTATCATCTCAATGGGTCTCACATACCAATATTTTAATCACAGTAGAACATAGAACACATATCAGTGATGCATTTGACCATTTTATGAAAAAATAATAACTCATTGAGAATTTGGGACATGATCATGTCTTCCATTGCGTAGCATCCCATCTTCTTTTACCATCAGTGTGCAAACTTCTGGAAAGTAATGAGACAAATTACTGGATTTTAGGAGAGGAATGTTGTTCCATTCTTGTCTGATGTAGCATTCGAGCAGCTCAACTGTTCTGGGTTTTCTTTTTGGATTTTTGTCTCATGATGCGGCAAATTTCTTCTTTTAGTGAAAGGTCTGGACTGCAGGTACGCCAGTTCAGCACTTGGACTACTCTGTTGTGATGGATGCAGTATGTGGTTTAGCATTGTGTGTACCCCTCATTGCTTCTGAAACAGTCAGTCTCTCAAAAATGCTCTTTTTATACCCAGTCCTCCGTTATTTACTTGTTCCACTTACTTTTCCAATGTTTTGTTGCTCCTGTCCCAACTTTTTGAGATGCATTGCTGTCATCAAGTTTTAAATGAGTTAATATATTTTCAGGAATTGGTAAAAAAAAAATTCAACATCTGATATGTTTTATGTTCTATTGTGAATAAAACATGGGTACATGAGATGTGTAAATCATTGCGTTCTGTTTTTATTTACATTTATTTATACACAGCATCCCAACTTGTTTTGGATCAATGATAAACGTATAAAACTGAAATCTACATTATTGTTCTGCTTTTTATACATTTCTTGAAATACATAGCATACGTTTTTACCATTTGAGTATATTAACTGGATTAGAAAATGAATTATATAAAAAGTGGTGGTGTTCTAAAACATTTGACTGGTAGCATGTAGTTATTTCACAACCCTGTGCTCTTACTCTGTATATGAGGGTATTTGGCCATAAGCAGCAGCCCCTAGCGTAGTGTTGTACCAGTAGTGTTGGTGCCAGCAACAAAAAGACTTACCACTGTGGTAATGAGATTCTTCTCATTGAAGCGAGAGTTTTTCAACTCTGATTGCTGACAGACATATAAAAAACACATTTAAAATTAAGTCTTAAAAAGATATATTGCGAATGCTAAAGGATTGAATGTAAAGAGAAATTACACTTTTTAACTAGCATTTCTTGAAAAAAATGTCTGTTATTAAAATTTCTCTTAAACCACTCAAACCACATTCAGATCTTATTTAATGTCTCACACACTAGTCAATGTAATTTAGGACTATAACTGTAAAAAAAGTATGTAGCTGAATGCTACATCTTCCAGCTAAGTGACTGAGAAAGTGTGCTGCTATAGTATCAGTTTTAGTGATGATAACTGACATAAAAACAGAAGAATATGATCTCAGATCAGTCTTCTACCAGCCCTGCTGCTGTCTGAAGTGGCTGCTTGAAGTGTCGTAAACCACATTGAATAGTCTGTGAGACTGTAATTTAGATCTGAATGTGATTTGAGTGGGTTGAGAAATTTTGATGTATTTTGACAGAAATTAACTATTTTGCTGACTGTTCATTTCTAGTGTCTGGTAGCAACGTTAGCTTTACAGCAGCAGTTTTAAACTAAAGAAGAAAAATTTGGATAGTCATGTATTAACTGATCTACTACATCTGAGGTAAGCAGAAAGGTAGTGATCGTAGGTAAGAGCATTTTACAATTAAATGAATTTGTTTGAATATAATAATTAAAACAAAGCTATTAGCAAGAGGAAAAGTAAATAAATAAAAAAAATTAATTAATTTTGTGTCAATATCAAAATAAATGTGCAAATAAAGATTTAAAATTAAGTGATTCCATTTCAACCATTTTCAAATTAATAATATGCTTTAATTTTGATATACATTTCAATGAGCCAAAACGAAAGGAGTCAATAAATCCTCTGCAGTCAGCTGGGTTTAGTGTCTCTTGCAGAGCGCAGATCAGTTCATGATACTGTTTCCTATTTTTTTCTCCATTGGACAAGAGTTTTCTTCTGCTCCTCAGGAAAGGGCCTATCCAAGGAAATACATTGTAGATCTGAAAGTTAAGAAAAAGACACATGTTAGTGTTTTACTGATAATGTAAGTGTATAATTACCATTAGATTTGATTTTGAAAAATTATATATGTTTTGTACATTTGACCATTTTACCAATATTTGCAGTAGTAGACATATAATATTACACACACACACACACACACACACACACACACATATATATATATTCACACACCATTCTGTTCTACAGTAGATGTTTAATATTTACTGACTGATATATTTATATTTATTTACTTTTCACTACATATGATAAAGAGCTGATAGAGAGAGCTCATAATTAACCTAATATTTGTAAATTATGGTATGACACGTACCCGAATAGGAGCTGATCCGCCAACCCTGACATTTTCATTTGACCTCTCAACCATTTCTTTGAACTAAGGATCACTGTACTCAAACCTGTTTGCATATACAATGGATGAAATGATGTTGGACACAGCATAGTTCACTGGCTCAGTTGTGTCAAATGACTTGCCTATAGTAAGAGAGACACAGAGAAAACCTTTTATGATTTAAGAACTTTGTGATATCTACACATTAATTAATAAATGAGTGTACTAATTTATTGATTCTTAATAGTAGCAGATAGTAATAATAGCAGTACAAGTAAATAAGTAGTAATAGTAGCAGCAGTAGTAGCAGCAGCAGCAGTCAAAGTATTAGTAATATTAGCTGTTAATTTTGATTAAATTGTTGACGTGATTCATTATATTGCCTCGTTAGTAGTGGCTAACAGTTACTGTGATGTTTTTGAGTGGCAAGCTGCGTAGCAATGCTGATACCATAAACAACATTCACATAAGCTCACGTATGTAAATCTTTAAGTTTTTATTTGCTGCTCAAAGCATGCGGCCAGAATTAATGTGCCCCGCAGTTCATTATTGAAAGCGAGTTCCACATGCACAGTGTTTTCTAATGCTCACTTGTTTAAACAGAGCCTGATGGGTCGGCCCCATACACTTTATCTTAGTGAAGACTGCTGATAGTACTGACTTTATGCATAATGGGAACTATTGCCATTTTCATAAGTCAAATACACAACAATGTTAGAAAATAATATTAAAATAAAATACATTTATACAAAATGATTATGTCACATATCCACAGCGACATCTGGTGGGGCCAGACTAAAAGTTCATAGCTCCTTAGCTATGAACTTTTGTGACTTCCCCATCCTATGGAGGGTATCAATAATGGTCTTCTGGCCAGTTGTCATGTCTGCAGTCTTCCCCATATTGAACCGAACTGAAGTAATTTAATGACACCTGGGGAAACCTGTGCAGGTGCTTTGTGTTTAGTAGATGATTAGGGTGTCACAGTTTAAAATATTCATGTTGCAAAATTTGGGCTGATTTCTCCACAGTATTCTAATTTTTGAAATCCTGTTTTTGTGGGTTTTATGAGCTGGAAGCCCAAATTATGTGAAAATAAACAAATAGTGTAATGCCCTGCCCTAAGGATTAAGCGGGTGTGATAATGAATGAATGAACGAAAAAAATACTTGAAATTGTTTAAATTGTGGGCCCCGAATCTATAATCTATGAAAGTTTTTTTACTCTATGAAAGAATTATGGAAATTAATCAACTTTTCTATGATATTCAAAATTTTTGGAATGGGTCTGTAGTTATTACTATCTAAAAAAAAAAAAAAAAAATCTGTTAAGGTTGGCACTGCGCAAGCGGCTGCCCTGCCAGCAGTGCTGGGACCTGAATTTCCCGCAAGGGATTAATAAAGTATCTATCTATCTATTATTAGTATATTGTTAATAGTAACTAGTAATTATTAACAAAATATTATGTAAAAAAAATTGTAAGTAATGTATTAATATTTACTAACAATTAAAACATAAAAATTATTAGTAAATATTAATAATATTTATTAATAAATATTAATAACATGTATTAGTTATCCTCCCAGAATCAAGATAGATGTGTCCCCCTTCTGAAATAAAAATGTTGTCCTTGAGTAGTAGTAGTAGTAGTAGTAGTAGTAGTAGTAGTAGTAGTTGTTGTTGTTGTTGTTGTAAATGCATTATTATTACCTCCAAAGCTCACTAACACTTCTTTAAGGTACTGAATTTCTTCAATGATTTTCTCTTCACTTCCTCTCTTGCCCATTCCAAAGTCACGTAGATTGCTGAGGGCAAAGCGTCTCATCTCCTTCCAGTTTTCTCCATTAGAAAACAGTATACCTATACACAAAAGCAAAAGACATCACTCTTCATGCTTTGTAAAGATAATTGACCCTGTGTAGAATTTATTTAAGCACAGTTTATTCCTGTCTAGTAGTTTTTCAATTATATAATAAAAAAATAATTGCAAAATATGTGTTTGTGTGTGAGATACAGAGACTACTTCAGTGCAGTCATATTGTCACTGTCCAAAGTAAAAACAGTTTCTTGAATATAGTAACTTTACAGTACAGTACAGTGAATTGTAAATTAATGTTTTATTCAAAGTAATTTTGCAGCATTTCTATTGGTTCAATCATCATGAATTTTCATACAATGTAAAGATGTACATAATGTATGTATATAATGCAGAAAACAAAAAAACCCACAAATGGAGATACTTTTTTCCTCTGGTCAGTGTATAAGAATCAAGGTATAAGAATAATGCAAATATCTTTTTTTACGTTGTTCTTCAAAGTTCTTGAATGTCTCATTGATCTCTCTGTTGCCAAACTCTTCAGCATAGTTCACAAGAGCTTATTTCACTGTTTTGTATCCTGCTAAGACGATGACCTTCTTGGAACCGAAATATACTTTAAAGACAGACCCATGCGTTTTGGCAAGCTGCAGGAAACAGAGTGTAATGTTCAGAAGCAAATTTAACAGTTTTTTTAGTTCATATATGTGTTTTCTTCTTGCTAGTTTGTCTTACCTCACAGAGTGATTCATGAGGTCTGTCCAGATCCAGCTGGAGCAGGTTGCCCAGGAGAGGCAGCGGTTTGGGACCTGGAGGTTCATTATCTTCTTCCTTAAAGCTGAAGCCATAGGAGAGGAAATAAACTAATATCAGCAGAACAACACCACCAAGTAATAAACCTGTGCTGGTCACTTGCAGGAGAACTCCCTCCACTAATGCCATACTAAAGTCTAAAATAGCTCTCTGAATAGTTTCTGAAGTTCAGCAACATGCTCAAGGAAAGCTTTTATGACATGAAGACAAACTTAAGTTATTTTTACATATTTCTCCACTTATCTCAGATGTAGTCAATCAGGCAAGATGTGTGTGGAGTCCACATTTTGCTTCTTTAGTTTAGAACTGGACATTGTTAACAAACATTGGAATAAAACTTGAATATCCTAATTGTTTTTCTAAAAAAACACAAAACAAAACAATAAAACTTCCCTTAAACCACTAAAACCACATCTAATCTTAATTTAGGTCTCAATCACAGACTATTCAAAGTGTTTCCAAACACAATAGCATCCATTTCAGTGAGGGTGTATTCATTTTTAAATATCAGATATCTTAGATTTTAAGATACATTAAGATCTTAATTAAAATCTCACTAGTTGATATTTAGGATATCTAATATTTAAGATCTGGACGCTGTGAGAAGTTTGAGAAAACCACTTGGCTATTTAGGTGACTATTGAGTTTTAAAGTTTATTAGCAACATTCCTTTGACAGCTCAGGTTTTATCATAAATTTTTACATTTTAATTTTATATTTCACAGTCATACAGTCCTATTTTTCACTCCAAATTATAGGTACATCTGAGAAAAGTGGGAAAATGTGTAAATATGAGGGAATCATTACTTTCACTAAACAATAGTGAGGTGTTGTTTATATTATATAATCAAGGAAAATGATAAGTTATGTATATATGTTCATAAATGATTAAGCCAAATGATATATTGTGCCACCAATAGAAACTGGGTCAATGAAGAAACCAACCACTTAAACATTAGCTAGCAGTGAACATTCTACAAAACTGCTCTTTCTTTATTGTTATGTATGTTTATCACCAGTTAGGCTGTTTGAACACGTACATTCTTTAAAAACAAACTGCTGTTTGAACTTTGTCCAGAAAATCTCACAACCTCTGAGACACATTAAATTGGAATTGCCTCTTATCTGCTGTTTCGTATTATTGGCCTAGTACTACATAAAGTCTAGCCATGAGAATGCTGAATCATTACAATATGATAGATGTCATTCAACTCAGAGCTCACTTTACCCTTATCCTAGTCCTGTGGGTGCACATCAGAAAGCATTAAAAACTACATGGAAGAATGAAGCAATACCTTAGTCTAAGTAATGTTAGAAACTTTGTACTATTTTTTTTCTCTGGGGCAACAATGTCACAGTCTCATTAAATACTGAGTTTTAAATGATCCATGTTTTATTTTTTTAATGAAATGCTTTGGTGTCTTTATTCATAGCTGGTAAACACATGGTTTGATTATTCTTATAGAACACTATCCATACATAGACAAGGGTTAGTTGCCATGATCTCCCTACACCTCTGATGAGCTGCCCTCATCCTGTCTACATCTCTGCTGAGCTGGGGTTTTCCTACGTGCAGTGCCAGTCAAAAGTTGGGACACACCTTCTGGACATTCAGTGGTTTTTTATTTATTTAAAAAAGTTCTGCATTGTAGATTAATACTAAAGTCATCCAAACTATGAATAAACACATCTGTAATTATTTAGTAAACAAACAAGTAAACAAACCAGAATATGTTTATATTTTACATTCTTCACAGTAGGCACCTCTTGCTTAGATGCAGCTTTCTTGGCATTTTCTCAGTCAGCTTTATGAGGTAGTCACCTGGAATGGCTTTCAGTTAACAGCTGACCCTCGTCAAGAGCTCATGACTTGCATTTCTTGCCTCTTAATGTGTTTGAGACATCAGTTGTGTGTCTACTTTGAAGTAAAATCTAAAACATGTTTTGGTTTGTTTAACACTTTTAAGTTTACTACATTATTCCTTATGTGTTCCTTCATAGTCTGGATGACTTCAGTGTTCATTAACAGTGTAGGAAAAAAAAAAACACTGAATGAGAACTTTTACTGCATCCCAGGCAATCTGGATATGTTTCCCCTACCCAAAATTCAGCAGCCAAAACAATAGTGTGTGAAGGCAAGGATTCTAAACAATACACCTGAAAAACAGGCAATTGAAATGGTACATGAACAAAGAGGGAAAATAAACATTTATGAGCAAAGAAAAGGGAAGAAACAAACCAAGAGGAAAGTCACTGTACAGCAGCTCGAAGGAGAGTGATCTTCCCATCCCACTTGATGATGTATCTGAGAATGAGTGAACAAAACATCTCAGATGTGTCAGTTGGCGACTCTGTAATAGCAAAATTTGCTAACAAAAGTAAGAGCTACTATTAATTGTCTTGGCATAGAGGGTGAAGAAGGGAGGGCAAAGTTCTGCAGGACAATCCCGTAATCAGAATCCCACCTTTCCAATCGAGAACAACAATGGTTTTCTGAAATGGTTGGAAGAACTGCAAGGAAGGAGCAACAGTTCATATTTCACTGCAACTTTAATTAATTGAATGAAGTCATTCGCACTAGCCATTCAGATGTAGCTGTTGATTTGTTTACAAGTTCTTATAAGTGAAAAAGGACTGGTCTACGTCATGCCAGTGTTAATCTGAGCAGCAGTTTGATTTAGGTTTACACTGTCTTTTAAGGTATTTTTTTTTGTTTTAATGACTTTTTAATTTAAATTCAGTTTTATTTTATTCAGCAGTCTGATTTTAAGGTTACACTTTTAGTGTTCAACAAATTGGCAGAAGTGCAAAGATATTTACATTTAAACTTCATTTCTTTTTTGTGTTTTGTAGCTTTAAGAAAATTGAGACTTTTTGAAGAAGGGAAATGGATTATTAACTTAGTTTTAGGTGTTATCTTAAATGTCACATGGGTTTGATAGTGATTCAGTTAGATGGTCAGTTTACCCCCAGTTGGTTCAACATACCCACTGACTCAGTTCAACTTACACCTAACCTGTGGTAAACTGAGACACCCAAACAATTTTTTTATTCAAAAAATAGTGTCATTGTGTTCTGATAAACATCCCAAAATTAAGATGGATACTGATTAATACTTGATACTTAAGCTTCATTTCCCCTTATCCTGAGGACCACATAAGTAAAAAACGACTCATCTTGCCTCATTCCCTCCTAAATTCTAGTGTCCACAATATCCCAGCATCCCATAATGCCTTGGACAAAATGTGCAAACTTCCACTGGAGAGTCAACAGTTGTAACAACTTGAGAGACACAAACTGAGCCAAAAAGCAGTGACACGGTCCTGTGTCTGGAAAGTTGACAGTTTGATCACCTGGCAGGACCTGAGTGAGGTGCTTCAGAGCTCTGTGAATATTGCTGCCCACTGCTCCAGGCATGTGTACTCACTGCCCCCTACTGTGTCTGTGTGTTTCTCTGCACAAATGGGTTAAATGCAGAGGTCAAATTCTTCTGTGTGCAAGCACATTGGTCAATGTTTGTGCACATTCACTTACCATAGAAGACAATATCTGCTGCAGCATGTGTAGATTTAATCAGTCTCCTAAGAGCTAAAAATAATTTCTTCTGAAATAAAATTATGCATCATGGAAAAGTATGGGTGACTCCAAACTTTTGAGCAGTAGTGTACATCTTCCCTATGTTAAATTAAGACGCTGACACTATGATCAGAGGATCGTGAGTTCGATTCCCGGTCATGCTGTTTACCATCAACAGCCGGGGCACAAGAGAGTAAAAATTGGCAGTGCCCTCTCTGGGCAGGTAGACGGCACTCTCCCCATCACTCACACATTGCAATGTCCATAATATATTGTTTTTTAGTACAACAATCCTAAAGCTTCCCATATAACAGATTAAACTACAAAACAGCTAATTACTATTATTTATTGCTATCACTGGGCACCCTGACCCACACAGCAGTGGGGGTATCTCTCAATCAGATAGCTGAAGCCTAATGTTGAGGATTGTCCAATAGGAATGTCCTGCTGAATTTTCCCCATTTGGACAGGTTGGACTTTGGGGCTTATGTTACTTTACTTGTAGCCTGCATGTATTTCACTGCATTCATTTTTGCCAACCTCCTAGACCTGGTCCTAATATTATTATACAACTAAATAATGACATCACACTTACTCTTACTCAGTTATTTATCTTAGGGTGAACTTATACAAAACTATTTTTTTAATAAAAAATGCATGTACACATTGTTAATTTCCAAACACACTGCTCACTTCCCAGTCTTCAGAGTATATTTATGGAAAATAAACGGCAAACTCTTTGGAGTTGTTTTTATGATGTCACAAAAATCAACAAAGCCTATACTGCCTATCTAGTGTATAGCAGTTCAGTTTACTCTTTTAAGTGTCAGATTTTTTGAATGAGGTACAGAACAGGACAGCCAGTCAGGTCATATGCATATATTAGTCTTAAAGACTATCATTCTAAGAGAGTTTGCAAATGATGATGGAACAGATAATTACTGTTGATTTGGGTACTTAAGCTTACACAAAGTTACTAAGATGACGTCAGGGGGAAACTAAAACAGAAAAATTTTGCAATGTGGACAATTTAGGCCAAAGCTTCCTGAGTGATGTCTTAAGTCAGTTTACTGTTATTATGACCATTATGGGTTTTGCAATGGCAGTATATGCCAATATAATGCATCTCAAAAAAAATGTAAAAAACCCAAATTACTGTTGACTTCAGAAGAAAAACCTCTGCCAATGGTGAAACTGACACCAGGGGTGCTCGAACATTGTTCTACATCAGGTACATTGATTAGATTGCCTGCAGATGTGCCTGTAAATGTTTTTAGCCATTTTTTGTTTACTGGAGTTGTAAGCATAGGCTGAGTGTTTAAATGTAATTGGGCAATGGAAATAATCTAAAAACAACAATAATTGGCTTAATTGCCAACCAATCGGTCCATCACTAGTATGCACATTTCACCATTAAGAGCTTGTCTATTTGAAGTCAATTCCAGCATTCTCCTATCAGTTGAAAGCCATTCAATTTGACCTGAAGAAGTCAATGACTACTGATTTTTTTGCTAAGTAAAAGCAGTTTTTATATGTGTATGATTGTTAGTATATATCCTAATTATGTGATTCATTCATTCATTCATTATCACACCCGCTTATTCCTTATCAGGGTCACGGTTAGTCCCCCACCCCCTCATCGGGCGCAGGGCAGGGAATTACATTAATCAACTAAGCCCAGGACAGGGCGCCAATCCATCGCTGGGTGACACACACACACACACACACGTACCTACGGACAATTTAGATTACCCAATTCACCTGATCTCCATGTTTTTGGACTGTGGGAGGAAACCGGAGTCCCCGGAGGAAACCCACGCACACACGGGGAGAACATGGAAACTCCGCTCAGATGGGGACTCGAACCCAAGACCCCAGCGCTGAGAGGCAAACGTGCTAACCACTAAGCCACCGTGCCGCCCCATTATGTGATTCATCAACAGGAATAAAATACCCTCCACCTTCCCAAAAAAAAAAAAACACTTTCATCCACTTTACATAGGACGGATTTCATTTAATTTAAAAAAGCAGAAATAAAAACAAAGAAAATGGCAACACACATATAAGACACAGTTAAATTCATTATACAGTACACATGATTAAAATTCCCTTATTACTCCCCAGTGTAACATTGTCTTCATTATCCTCAACACAGTCATGACCATAAAAAAGTTCACTTGTTGTCTTACATTAAAACGCTACATTTCAGTTTTGTTTTAAAAGCAGCTCATATGTGAAAGCTAGTGCCAACATACAAATGATGAAAGAAAAATAAATAAATTAAAACTCAGAAATCATACTTGATGACAGCCAGCACTACTGCTGCACACACAGAGCATTAGAACACCCTGGCTTCAGTTAAAATCCCAACATCCCCAACATCCCAGTGACAGATCATATTAGTGGTTTCAGACTAGTCAATGTCAATTTGCTGTAAGGTCAATGGGTAGGGCTGACTAACCAATGCCTCAGTGTAAGTCAGTATATTAGAGTCTGAGTCAGTGCCTCAGAATGTGTCAGTATAATAGAGTATGAGTCGGTGCCTCAAAAAGCGAGTATATTTGGAAGAATCACAATGACAAATGAGTTTACAGCAGAATAGGCTTTACATCTACAACCACTGGTCTTATAAGTATGGCTGACCTCAAAATCACACGTTTTTCCATTCACCCCAAATGTAGCTGATCAGCTGAGACATGTATGGAGTCCAACTTTTGCGTCTCTAGTGAAGAACTGGAGTTAAGATGCTAAACTCAGCCAACTAAAACGTTTGCTTCAAAATACAAACCAAAATGCATCCAGATGTTAAGGAAGGTCTCACATAAACCTCAAAGCCACACTGCTTCAGACAGCAGCAGCACTGGTTGAAGACTGATCATATTTCCTACTCTGGGCTGATTGTCCAAGATAGTGGACATCAGATTCGGCTTCACTGATTTCAAATGATTTTTGAACCTTTTAAGGCCTCATCCACCGCTCATACCCTGTCCTTTCCTCAAGACTCTCATGTCAATTTCCATGCTGGATGGTATCAAATCATAAACATGGCTCTCACAAGCCTCTATAGGATGTGAATGCCCAAGAAAACTAATCCACAGCAGCAGTGCACCTATTACATTCCAGCTTAGGCCAATGTAATAGCAACACTCAGAAATTAAGTGGAATGCATGCATTCAAAACATTCATTAGCACATGTGATCAACTGGAAGATTGTTTCCAAAAAGCATTATAGTGTCAAGACCTTTTCATTATTACAGTGTTCAAAACAATTATTAGTCTATTTTATTACATGGAATATTGATGCTACTTTGAGGAAACTCACTGCAAGACAGTCTGTCAGTCTGACAAGTTACATTCACTCACAGTGTCAGTGATTTATTTCAAAGCTAGGAGAGAAAGACTCAGGGCTCTTATTGGGGAAAAAACTGAGGATGTTTACAAAATATAAGGATGAGTCAAAAATGATCCGCACTGTGGCTGCAGAATTCATTTTACTCAGTTTTCAGAAAAGACAAACATATTTTTCCACATAATCTCCCTGTGGAATCTATCCATCAACAAGCTTTCATATTCCCTCATTAAAATGTTTTTGGCTGAGCTGTGAGCCATGAATGCACTGCTGTGTTTACCTCTTCATCAGACATCTCTGTCCTCTTATGCCTAGCTCACGCTACATGATTTTAGCCCAGTTTTCCAGGCGCCAATCAGTTTTTTAGATCGCTCTGCTTGGAGTGTGTGCAAAGACACCTGGGAGATATTAGACATGTTGAATATCTGAGATCCAGTCAGCGACTGTGTCAACAGCAGTAACTACCTACAACCAATGAGATCAGAGAGAGAGAGAACCACGTGTCTGTTGACGTCATCTCTCTGTTATTGTTATTGTGACTGCACTGCAGAAATAATGATTATATCTGTGATCAGTGTAAAGGACAGATGAAGTAAAGCTGGTGACAGTGTGTGTAATATTGTTAGTTTATTAACGTGTGCTCTCACTATGGTGATATTTGTGTAGGACTCTTATTTTGACAAGTGAAAAACTATGAAAAGAAAAGAGGCAGTTCCAGTTTCAAGGCAGTGATGCTGTGCTTGTATCTTTTTTCCTCTGTTAGCCGTACTCTATTTTGTCCTAAAAATGGCAGCAGCATCAAATATAACTGTAACTGTACTGCAGGCTCATAGCTAGCGCAACAGCTGTACTGTTCTGTTCTTGTGACAAAACGTGTTTTTGGAGAGCAGACAGGTTAGTCTGCGATGAAAGATCATGTAGTTCATGACCTCGTGTCGCCAACCAGTCATGTAGTTTGAAAGCCACAACAACTGAAAGACTTGTGATCATAGTCGTGCAGTGTGAACCTGGCATTATGGCGTCTTTCAGGGGATCAAACAGGTGATACTCTGTAAACAAGATCAGGACTACAGGGATGAACTTTAACCTCCAAATGACATTTTTGGAGAGTGTCAAGAATTTGGGCAGTGCTATGCAGATGTGCAACAACACAACACTGCTGGATAGCAATCCTCTGTGTTTTGTTTGAATTTTAGTGAGCTGCAAACTGATTTAAATAAATTAGTACAGAAAGTGTTGATACGACACTGCAGACAACAGAAGGTTTAATATCACTAATGTGCAGATCATTTTTGGCTCATCCTCATATTCGCTTCTTTGTTTCCAGTTAGCAAAAATTTATCTGTGCTCTATTTTGTGCTGGGGGGCAAACGAATTTGCACATGCATATTTTAAAGAGAAGGTCTTTATGAAATGATGTCATTTTTCTGACAAGTGAACAGCTGCACTGCTCTGAATACATCTATTGATTCACAGCAATGCAGGCATTTGCTTTCATATATGGAAGCTGTTTATAATTTTTTTACATTTTTACTTAATTTTATGTCTTTTTTTTTGTAAATGAGAAGTTTTAGATCTCCTGACTTTTTCAGACTGAGCATAAATGCCTTCAAATTTATGACCACAGCAAGAGACGAGGAGACAAACAAACAAACAAACAAATCATACACAGCTCAAGCTGCTTCATTCTCACAAGCAACCCAGTCCAGTGCAAATAACCATTCTACAAAAAGCAAAGACCTTCTGGCCACAACCACTGGTACAAAGTACCAGCCTTTTAAACTCAAAAGACACAAAAGGTGTGAAACATCAAGGCTGTTGTACATGGCAGGGGCAACGTACCTCCCCCTCCCCCAAACACACTGCTCGCAATGACCAACATACAGAGAATTTATACAAACACAACACATGCTTAGTCCAGACCTCCACTGTACTGATCCAACTGCACATTAGTGAACGTCCAGTGCAGTACACAGCTGTTACCTGTGTGTCTGTGTATGGGGAAGAAGAGATGACTGAGACCTGAGCATGTGGAGAAGAATCTCTCGGCCCAGGATGTACCTCATAAAGGCATGTATGTAGAAATCAGAGTCTGCATCTCCTCCTTGTTCATTTTCATTTTTTCTGGCTTTCTGAACAGTGCTGGAACTGGGCAAAGCTCAGGAACACCTGCTCCAGCGAGATCTGGCTCACACAATAGTCCTCGATGCTGTATTTCTCTTTAGCTGCCTCTAGGGTTCCAAACACCTTGCAGGATACAGACACAACACAATTACGGACATGTTTGTATAAACAAGTGCTGTTTTACCAACTAAAACCAGCAGGAGGAGACATACTAAAGGAGAACTAAATGGACTAAGTGGGATGCACTTGGATTTCATATAGTTTCATGAGCTATAAACCAAACTGATCAAATTGTCAGAAGATGTCACTTTAAATGTAATGAATATCAAATATATGACAGCTTACCTTTCTGAATTAAACAATGATTTTTTTGTCTTTTATATTAACGCCTTGACTTTTTTTTTTTTTTTTTTTTTTTTTTTAACAAATTAAGT
>BRDA01052814.1:0-22003 GCA_036984385.1 Crenuchus spilurus | reverse complement strand
TTTTTTTTTTTTTTTTTTTTTTTTTTTTTTTTTTTACAAATTACACCCATCTAAAATATTTTTTTCCAAAGTGTTACACAGGCTTTTGTTCAGCACAAACTCTGCAACAACAGTGTCAAAACAGTAAGAGTGTCATAAATCTATATTTTGATTAAATCTACTGTAAACTTTCCAAAAACCTATTTTCAGATGTGCTGATATATTGTGAAAAAAACATTCTCTAAACATTTCTAGACTTTTGAACTCAGAACTAAATAAACAGAGGTGTTGGCTTCACACTGGTCATTACAGTTTTTAGAAATTGTATGTGGTTTTATTTCTGAAGCTTAACAAATGTGAGTTGACATGTTTCACTAGATTAAATTTTTATGAGATGAGGTGTGAACAATCAGGTAAGAGGTCATTGTTCAACTTCACATTCCACAGATTCCATGGCCAGTAATCCACCAAAGGAATGTCCATAATTACCATGTCATTATCTTATGAAAGACAAGCTGCGTCATTTGGTGGGAAAAAATGCGCAGCTGTCTGACTTGCTCTCAAAAAACCGTGTATCTGCTTATTTAAGCTCCTCTCACAAATATCTAAAAAATATGTGGTTTCAAGCTATATGTATTTGAAAAGTAGACCTGTTAAGGTTTCTGGAGTATGTTTAGTTTGGGTTTTAGGATAAGATCTTGCAGAGTTATATAAGTGTTTTTGCAGAATTTTGGTTTTGTCCCTGTCGACAATAGAGCCGACTCCAGAGGGTTAACATTTTGTCAACTGCAAATGTGCAGTGAAGGAATCCCTGCCCTGAACCATCTCTGACTGTCTAAAGCACAATAGGCTCCATCAAAGATAATGGAGCGTAATTTTCATGCATTGTCTTGTTTTCGTGTCATCCATCAATGCATTGTTCTCATTGAAATAAATGGCAAGGCGTGTATTTTACAGATATAAACATGCCTGTGTGAAAGCAGCCTAAATGCTAGTGTGATTTTATCACATACCTGAGCCCAAGTTAGTGTTTTGTCAGTCAGGTGGTAGTGAACCATGCCCTGGTGTTCATCCTTCAGTAAACTTCCTGAGAAGGTGAAACAGCAGTCATTAGACTCAACTCAACAAAACCACATAAGCACTACTAAAACAGATTTATGCCTCCAGATACAAACCAGGGAAGGTGGTCTCGATGAAGTCTTTAAAGAGCTGGATGTCCATCTCCTCTACATCAGCGTCTGTGTGGACTTTGGCCAACAGCGTATAGCCGCTGCCAAATTTACTCTTCAGGTGCTGTGGGCTGCCGAGACATTTGAACTGTCCATTGACCATCACAGCCAGCCTAGTGCACAAGGCCTCACACTCCTCCATACTACAGACAGACATGCAGAAAATCAGGATCCTGTCCTTTTCTTCTGAGTTATTGTACTGAAGTACATCATATTACATTCCATTAAAGGTAAACTTCACTCAAACATGTTGATAGTAAAAGCTAATTAAGATCAGCTAGCTTTACGCACAATGTGGGTGCTGAACTAGTCCTCACTAGCTCGTATTCCTCTTTGGACTTTCTGAAGAGCACAAAGTGCTAACATTTATCTACTTCTACATGTGTGGGTGTGACTAACCTGTGTGATGTTATTACAATCGCTTTGCCAGACTCCCTAGTGCGCGTAACTGCATCCCACAGTAAGCGTCTGGCCACAGGGTCCATGCCAGTGGATGGCTCATCCAGGAAGATGACGGGTGGCCCACCAATTAGGGCTATTCCTGCACTCAACTTCCTCTTGTTACCACCACTGTAGGACAGCAGACAAGGAAGAAAAATTACCATACAAAATGCTAACATGTACAGCAGTTTCATGCTAGGTTAAATCTCTCCCTTTTCTTACTGCAGTCTACCGTACTGCTCTCTTCCTGTTTCTATCCAAAGATTTTGGTATCCGTACCTGTAACTGCGGACTAGTTTGTCAGCATGAGGCTCCAGAAGCAGTGAACGTAGCACATTCTCCACGCAGGCTGAGACATACTTCTCTGGGATGCCCCTGAGCCTGGCATACATGTACAGAGTCTCCCGTCCAGTCATGTGATCCAGTACCGCATCAAACTGTGGACAGTATCCAATCCGCTGCTGCACCTGCAGGTCAGGTTAGCAACAGGATTTTGATGCTATCATTGTAATTGATCGTTGTTAGCCATGTTAACTTGGCTCATGTATTACTGATAGTTAGACTATCAGTGAATGAGAGCTGGAATACTGTAGGTATTATATGGTAAACACTCATCAATATATAATATAAATAAAATTGTAGTTAAAAGTAAAATGTGGATAAAAAAAATACTGAATGTTATTGGAGAAATGTGACTAGCTTAAGAAAAGAAGTGCATTGTGTGTTCATCACTCTTTGTCCTGTATAAGCTGTGTTTTAGGAAGCTGTTGCAAACTGCCCTCTTCCTCAAAAGCATTTCTGCTGTCCTGTGACTGAACTTTTCAGATCTGAGGGCTATTCCACATAGCCGGCTTTCTCAGAAAGCTGGATAATTTGAGCCAAAGGTTGAGGATTGTCCAACAAGGATGTTCCTTAGCTCTTCTCCTGCTGGACAGGCTTGTTTTTTGGGCCTGGCTGTGGTCATGTTGGGAGCATTGTGTATGAATACTGCAGTAGTTCTGCGAAATCTTACCTTCTTCACATCTCGGAGGATGCTGTAGCCATCAATGAAGGCATCTCCCATTGTCACAGTCTCATCTCCAGTGAGCATTTTAAAAGTGGTTGTCTTCCCTGCTCCATTAAAACCAAGCAGGCCAAAACATTCCCCTTTCCCCACAGCCAGAGACAAGCAATCAACCGCCCGCAGAGACTGGCTCCCTGGGTATACCTATTCAAAACACAATAGATCTTATTCTAAAATGCAAGAATAGAGATTTAACTGAACACAATTAGAAGAAAAAATACATAAAATACACACTGTTACTAATGAAGGTTAAATACTAAGAACCAGAGCATCACACCAATACCTTTGGTTCTGTATTAGCATTTTTCAACAATTCCCCCAAAAGAAGATGCACTTCAGTAGCTACCTTAGTAAGTTCCTGCAGAATAAGAGGACTTCCCACCATGGACTCTACCACAGGCTGGCACTCCAAAACTCGCTTTCTCTCTTCAGCCACATCCCGGTCCTCAGACTGAGAAGCTTCATCACCAGCCAGAAGATCCTGACCCAAAAACACAAGGACTTCAGCATTCCTTACATACCATAAATCCAGCCATGCCTTCTTCTATTGAAGGTAAGATGTCATATTTTTTATATTCATTACATGTAAAGTGACGTTTTCAGCCTTTTTTGATTTTATGTGGATCCTGTTTGAGTTAGTAATCTAATGTAACTAAAAATGAAATATTCTTATAACACAAAATAAGCTGTAAGTCATAATGATCAACAGTGAAGTGAAAATGGCTTTAAATGTCACTTGAATATAAATGATATGAGTTTACCTTTCTAAACACACTTTTTTCACACTAATGTTTTGAGAAGTACTAGTACTATATTACTGCTTCTTGTTCTCTCTGCACTCTCACCTTCCTGCGTCTCCTGCAAAGGTTGAGTAGTGTGCGAATGCAGTGCATCTCAATAAAAAAGAGGAGAATGAGGAAGACCAAGCCCTGCAGGGACATGGCCACTAGGAAGCGGCCCACTCCAGGCTCATTCATGGAGAAGTAGTTCAGCTCATAAGTGATGTCTGTAAAAAATCAAAAAGACAGTGCCTGTTTATTGTCAGTGCAAAGAATGAGTAATCGCTAATATTATGTCTGGATCCTCTGTGCTGAGCTCTTGATTAAACAGGGTTTTCATTAAGAATCTGTATTAACAGACTTGTCCTGTTCGGCCTGAATATCCAAAACTGCTAATGTGACTGTAGACCAGTAGTTTCTAAAAACTGCACAATGGCCCGTTTGCTTCTTTACCCAAATGACTGTGAATAACTTTAATACTATATATATTAATATATTTAATACTACTATACTTTAATACTATAATACTTTAATACTATATACTGTATGTATTATTATTATTATTATTATTATTATTATTATTATTATTATGAAGATATGGGGACAATTTTAGGATGAAATATACTTTCTATCTAATCTATCCATCAATTATCACACCCGCTTAATCCTTATCAGGGTCATGGTTAGTCCCCTACCCCCTCACTGAGCACAGGGCAGGGCATTACACTATTCAACTAAGCCCAGGAGAGGGCGCCAATCCATCACTGGGTGCACACCCATACAAACATAAACACACACACACACACAGACAAGTATGGACAATTTAGAGTACACAATCCACCTGACCTCCATGTTTTTGACCCCGGAGAAAACCCACGCAGACTCGAACCCAAGACCTCAGCGCTGAGAGCCAAACGTGCTAACCACTCAGCCACCGTGCTGCCCAGACTGAGGTTTATTTAATCCCAATTTCATCACCATACCTTCATTTAATTCATCATTAAATTAAATTCATATTAAAGTGATTCACAATTATTTGTGTAAAGAAGCAAACAGCTCATAAGTGATACTGTCCTACCTCACCCTTCTAGTACAGAAGTTGGTAGAAGGAGCAGCATTTGTGGATGTTATCATGGTCTTCAAATGACTATAAAAAGGACTTTCTTCAGACATTAAAGTGTGTGTTGTATAGATAATACTCACTAAAAATGCGGCAGATATCTTCAGTGAGTGGGTTGGTGGTGCAGAAACTTATGGTCTCAAAGTTCTGGTAGAACTGACTGAAGGACATGCCTAGGCAGTAGTTTGGGAAGAGCAGGAAAACTTTATCCAGCAGGTGTGAGAGATTCTGCAGGTGCAGCTCTGAAAACAGCAAGACAATCAGAAGAAACTTTTAGGTCAGTATATGCCTTTCTAAAAGTCTGAGAAACCTCACCCAAATTGCTGTTGTCAATAGAAATATCCAATAACTAGTGAGGTCTATTTAACTCGCCTGAAAAACATTAAATAACCCTTCCTACAGTATGTGGACAAAGGTGTTGGGTCAACAGTTCAATCATTGCTTCTTCCAAAATCCTAAAAAGTTTATTCTGCTTGTATTGGAGATACTTTCTCTACTGTCCAGGGAAGACTATTACATTTTGGAGCATTGCTCTGAAGATGATACCACTGTAGCTACACCTGACATTAGGCCTGGTGCCAATATGTTCATGTGTATCTGCTCCAGAGACTCCTATTCTATTCTCTACAGGGACTAGACAAGCTGTGTGTGCATCTGTGTCAGCATTGTGTGCACCTTAATGTAGATGAATGCATTCATTAGAAAGGGTGTCCACAAACATTTGGACATCTTTCACAACATACTAGCAACATTATGTCATTTCTTAGTATCCCCTGAAGGTGTGAACATGGCATCAGGCATCTCACCAGGGATGGTCATGATGGTGACGGCGAGGAAGGAGGCCGTGCCACTGATGATATTGAAGATGGTGAGGCGTGTATAGGCAGTGGCGGCACTTGAAAACAGAAAGCTGAGCAAGTACATGAGGGGGATCACGGCCCAACCGTACAGCAGCAGCACAAGCAGCACATCTATTAAGTGATTCTCTTCTAAGAACGCTTTCACTGCAAAAGCCCGGAACACCACCTGAGTGAGGCAGACACAAGAAGAAAGCAATAATGAGTACAATATGCCAGTCTGGTTAAATTGACATTTTTACACACTGCAGCTATGTTACAGAGCCATATGGAGCATTAGGAGTCTAGCCCATGGACTCTACAGCATTGTTTATCTGCCTATTTAATCATTCTAATTGTTACAATGTTGCCAAAGAGGTAAATCTTGTTCATTGTGAGGTCAAAGTCTTCTCATTCAAGTGTCAAGTTACTAAGCAGACCACCTACAGTGGCTTGCAAAAGTATTCATACCCCTTGAACTTTTCAACATTTTGTCACCTTACCACCACAAATGTAAATGTATTTTATTGAGATTTTAAGTGATAGACCAACACAACGTACCACATAATTATGAAGTGGAATGAAAATGATACATTGTTTTAAAAATTTTAATCAAATAAAAATCTTAAAAGTGTGACGTGCAAAAGTATTCAGCCCCCTGTACTCTGATACCTCTAAACAAAATCCAGTGCAATCAATAACCTTCAGAAGTCACTTAATTAGTTAATAGAGTCCAGCTGTGTGTAGTTTAGTCTCAGTATAAATACACCTGTTCTGTGAAGGCCTCAGTGGTTTGTTAGAGAATACTAGTGAACAAACAGCATCATAAAGATCAAGGACCTCACCAGACAGGTCAGAGATAAAGTTGTGGAGAAGTTTAAAGCAGGGTTAGGTTATAAAAACATATCCCAAGCTTTGAGCATCCCAAGCAGCACTGTTCAATCCATCATCCAGAAATTGAAAAAGTATTCTACAACTGCAAACCTACCAAGACATGGCCGTCCACCTAAACTGACAGATCGAGCAAGGAGAGCCCCTTACCAAAAAAAAGTATACTTCGAGTACATGATATTAAGTATACTTAAGTATAATAAGTGTTTCCCCAAGTGTACATTTATTTAGCAAGTACACTACAAGTATACATACTTAGGACTAAATTGGCACACTTTAAGTTCAAGTACATAAAAAGTAAACTGGAAGGATACTCTATAATTTTTAGTTTAAAATTGATATACTTGAAGTACACTTGCATATACTACTTTTTGGTAAGGGGCACTGGTCAGAGAAGTAGCAAAGAGGCCCATGGTCACTCTGGAGGAGCTGCAGAAATCTTGATGTGGACCCTATTTTTCTAATATCAATTATATTCAACAGTGCAGTGGGCCCAATGTACTAATGACAGACTCTACCCCTCAGTCTCCACATCCCTCAAACACAAGAGGGTAGTCAGGAGGTAACAGCACACTCACCAGCATGAGCAGACAAGGCATCAGGAAGTTGATCAGGTCCCAAAGCAAGGCAGAAAACCAGTAGTTGGAGAGGTAGACACCGCTAACTTGTTGGACATGCTTAGACTTCAAGGAGCGCTCACTCACCAGGAGCAGAGCAAAGGTACTGGCCAGAGATGCCATACCATACATCAGGTTAATGGCTATGGCAAAGCCAGTCTGACCCCTACAGAAAGGAATAAGAAACAAAATAACAATAGAAAATGAGCAGGGTAAACTGGCAAAGTGGAACCCACTTCCGAACCAGTCATATGCACTACTTTAATAAGACTTTACTGGTTAAATAACCCTTTCTTACAGCTTAAATCCAACGTTACATGTACAGTGCTGTGCTTGAAATACTTTGAACACTTGAAATATTTTGAAAACAATTAACCTGGACTGTTTTTTACTTGGAAAATGCTAGATAACATTAGAATAAATAATAAATATGCAGATTTTTATAATTACTGATACAGTTACTCATATACTAGTGCATCTCAAAAAATAAGAACAGTGAAAAAGTTCATTAGTGCTCATAATTTAATTTAAAGAGCTATACTGTTGTGATATTTTGAGCATTTTTTGTTTGGCTTATAGCTCATTATAATCCAGAATCTGTAATTATTAGAATATTTCTGTAAATTATTATTCAAACAGTAACATTAAAACACAAAGGCTTGAAATATGTCCATTTGTGTGTAATCACTATGAAATTATGAACACAGTGGAACTTGTATTCTCACAATATAAATTTTTTTTGGAGATGTATTAATAGTTACATAGATTTGGTTCCTGACTTCCCTGTGCATACCGGTCATTCTCTAGATTTGTTTGATTACACCAGCAGCTCACCTGGTTTAATGGAATAAAATACTGATTGGCTTAAGCTAAAGGTATGCTAAAGGAAATGGTTAACCCTCTGGAGTCTGAGGGTGTTTCAGACACTCTGATGTAGTCTGACACAGCTTGACTTTTTTTTACAAATGACACCCATCTAAAATTCCTATTTTCAGATGTGCTGATATATTGTGAAAAAACACACTCTAAACATTTCTAGCCAAGATGTTTGAGCTCAGAAATGAATAAACAGAGATGTTGGCTACACACTGGTCATTACAGTTTTTAGACAGTGTATGTGGTTTTATTTCTAAAGCTTAACAAATGTGAGGTGACACTCTTGTTTTCCTCAGCAACTAACCCTATATTGAATATTCATGAGATAGGTGTCAGGTGAAATCAGGTGAGAGGTCTTTGTTTTGTTTCCGCAGGCAGGACTCCAAAGAGTTAAGATATACACCAATGACATATAACTTTTATATAACCATATTTTATTAATGTTCCTTTGGTATTTTAACTAAAGTTTGTGATTTTCAGAGTAAATAGGAACATTCTAGAGTCACTCAGGTGGTCTCTTACCTTTCCACAGCCCTGTATATACAGTCATGGCCGAAAGTGTTGGCACCCCTGAATTTTTTCCAGAAAATGAAGTATTTCTCCCAGAAAATTATTGCAATTACACGTTGTGTTATACAGTTTATTTCCTTTGTTTGTATTGGAACAACACAAAAAACAGAGGAAAAATGGCAAATTTTACATAATTACACGTTTTGTTATATAAATTTGCCTTTTTTTCCTCTGTTTTTTGTGTTGTTCCAATACACACAAAGGAAATAAACATGTGTATAACACAACGTGTAATTGCAATAATTTTCTGGGAGAAATACTTCATTTTCTGGAAAACATTCAGGGGTGCCAACACTTTCGGCCATGACTGCATCAAAAAGCTAATAGTAGATTATATATCATGTCTGCATAAACTTAGCTACTCCCCATTGGATACACTCACTCTGACAGCTGGCTTTGTGCTGCCTCTGACATGTTGCGGGGCATGGGGTTGTTTCCTGTTTGAATGGATGCGTTGGGTCCAGCCAACAGTCTGTAGAGTGCATTGTCCACCAGCATGAGGGCAGTGGCTGGTGTGTGATAGCCCTGGTTGTTGAAGTAGCCTGTGATTTCAACGTATTTTGTGGTCCGGCCTCTAAAAGCGGCGCCCACTACACAGTGCTCATTAAAGGCTCCTCCTTCCTTCATCGCATTGTTCAGCACATACTCAGAGAAATCTGGTAAAACAAGCAGGCAGGGTTTGAGTGTTCATGCATATATTTTGGCTCATTCTGAAGAAGAAGAAGGTCTATTACACAAATATTTGCTGTAGCATCACCCATACATTATAGCATCCCACTCATCACTCATGACCCTTGAGAAATGCAAAGTAAATCATTGGTAAAGCTTGAGGAAATCAAGATCCTCTGATCAAAGCCCTTACCAGTTAAATTAGCAGTCGTTGTGGCTCTCTGAGCAGACAGCTGTGCAGAGTAGGCCTCAGCGAGGGCTGTAGCCAGAGGTCCCGCATTAGCATCCAGGGCCACAGGCACAATGGTTGGGCCATACTGGCTGAGAGCCAGTTGTAGCTGAGGCATGTTCTGATGACCTGGGAGGGTATTGGCGACCACCAGGGCCACTACAGTGAAGATGAGCGGCACTAAAAACTGCGCAACCATCACCTTCCAGTTCCGACAGCTGTACAGTGCTCTCTTCAGGAACATGGCATAGAACTGCTGCATGTACAGTTTAGCCTACAGAGGAAGAGATGGAGTTAGATTAAAGAGAAAGAGTGAAAAGGAAGATCAAGCTAGATGACAGAAATTGTAATAGCTTCGAAAGACAATGATCTTAGTTTTCATTGCACTACTGAAACCATTTACCAGCAGCCACAGCACCTGCAAATGTAACACTCAAGTCCACTCATTTGGATGAGAGACAACAGGAGGCGCTATTCTCCTGTGCAATAATGCAGACTGTGTACTGTACAAATGGTGTCATCTATCCAATGAAACATAAAACCAAGGTCTTGATTCTCTCAGATCAGAGAATGATCCCTTGGCTAAATTTCTCACTCCTAATCGTCCCGAATTTTAAAAATGGGCTTAGTCTCTAGTCACGTCTTTGTGTAATACTGAATGAGTGGCGAGTTTTGGTGTGGACTGGCTACCAGCGCATCATCCAGGTGGGTGCTTAGATATTGGTAATGGTTGAGGCAAATCTTTAATGTATGGACAAAATGTTAATGCACTACAAGCTAGATGACAGAAATTGTAATAGCTTCGAGCTCATCTAGCTTGTAGTCTGCAAAAACCCTAAAGGAATGTAACTGTAAGTACAACCCCATTTTAAAAAAGTCTAATATTTTTGTCTCATTTGTTTAACTGGGTTCTCTTCATCTACTTTTAGAACTTGTGTGAATATCTGATGATGTTTTAGGTCACATTTATGCAGAAATATAGAAAATTCTAAAGGGTTCACAAACTTTCAAGCACAACTCTAGCTATCATTGAAAGGTTCACCAATTTGCGAAAAAATTGAAGAAAAGAAAACCAATTTCAGAAAAACGTTCCTCAATGTAACTTTGCAAAAACTTTGAATATCCCACCATCTACAGTACACAATATCATCAAATGATTAAGAAAATCCCTGTGGCCAGCGGTCAATATTAGGTGCTAATTTTCTTCAGGCCCTCAGGCACTGCATAATTATTTTGTACTGCATAGGCTGAGGAACACTTCCAGAAATCATTGTGAACACAGTTTGTGGTGCAATCTACAAAAGTTAAAGCTGTACCATGCCAAGAAGAAACCAAAAGTCAACACAATTTATAAACACTGTCTTCTCTGGGTCAAAGCTTTGGACTGAGGCAAAATAAAGAAATGTTCTGTTGTGAGATTAATAAAAATGTAAATTCTTTTTTGGTCATATTGTGCGTAAGACTCAAGAGGAGAGGGACAATTCAGCTTGCTATCAACACACAGCTCAAAAACCTGCATCTCTGATGTACACGTGTCTATGGTGTGGGCAGCATATACATCTGGAAAGGTACCATCAATGCTGAACAGTATGTAGACATTTCAGAACAACATATGCTCCCTTTCAGACAATGTCTCTTTCATGGAAGGACTTGTGTTTCAGCAAGACAATCCTAAACCCCATTCTGCATCCTTCACAACAGCATAGATTCTGTGGCCTGCAGATAGAAAACATTTGCCAAATCATTAAACCAAAAATCTGGCAAAGTAAAGCCAGGACTACTGAGCAGCTAGAACAGGTGCTAGAATGGGACATCATTGTTCTAGCAAAACTCCAGCAACTGGTCTCTTCAATTCCCAGATGTTTACAGATTACTGTTAAAACAGAGGGGATATAGGGGCCCCGAGTGGCTCAGCAGGCTAAGACGCTGACACTATGACCCGAGGATCGCGAGTTCGAATCCCGGTCATGTTTGACATCAACAGCCGGGGCAAAAATTGGATGTGATTGGTAGATGGCGCTCTCACTCTCCCTATCATTCTCACAGTGTCCGCTGCCTCAGGTGTCTACTGATTGGTCCATTCAGAGCTGGGAATTCTGCGCGTTCCTCTGAGCGTGCCGGCTCCCCAGTGACGGTGTATCAAGCAATAGTTCAAAAAGAGGAGGTGGCCATATCACATGCAACGGAGGAGGCATGTGCTTGTCTTCACCCTCCTAGAGTCAGGGTGAAGACAAGTGTAAAGTGATGGGAAGAGCCCCCTAGCAGATGGGATGGGTTAATTGGATTGGGAGAAAATTGGCAAAAAAATTAAAGTGAAATTGAAAGTGTAAAATGTCTCACTTTCAACATCTGTCTTCTATGTTCTATTGTAAATAAAACACAAGTGTATGAGATTTGCAAATCATTGCATTAGATTTTTATGTATTTATTTACATTATACGCAGCATTCCAATTTTTTGGGAACTGGGGTTGTATTTAAACTGTGGCACTGATGTACAATCACGACAAACTTCATGGTAAAAAATACAAAATAGTTGAGAAAAATCAGAAGACAACAATAGACTGACCCCAGTGTTGAGTTTGATGTTGGAGCAGTCCTCTGAGATTAGTGTTCCACTGTCTGTGAAGTCCGTCACATCAGTCAGGCCACTGGTGCTGCTAGTATCATCCACTGTCCAGTCATGTGACCTGCGCTCATGCTGGTATTGCAGAGCTGGAAGCTGGATGGCCTGAATGTCCAGACTGGAGTCCACCAGCTTTCCCACCCTGACCATTTAACACATACATACAGGTTTACCTTTGCCACAGCAATCTCACATTACAATCACCACCCGCGTTCTCATGTGAGGCAGTCTAAATACAGGAACACCTGCTACTGCAAACTGTACAAACCCCTTATCAACAACCAAGCCCACCTCTATTCTTCTTCTAAAACAGGTGATGGTCCATTGTGTAAACCAGTACACATTAAAGGCTGTGCTTTGGAAAAGGTCATATGAAAAGTTTATCAGATGGATGTGGTTAAAAGCAGAGATGGCAGTGCGCCTTTTGATTCCATTAAAGCCTTCCACAAGACGCTGCATCTACTGTGAGCTTGGAGAACATGGCATAAAGCAGGCTTAGTCAAAGTTCCCTCACAAACCTCTTCAGGCAGCACAGTCCCCTCCAACTAGAACATAATGATGGGCTATAGAAAGCTTCACAATAGGGTGAAATGTGTTTTGGAGGATGAGGCAGCGCAAAAGAAAAATTAGATTTGGTCCTTCCTGGCCCTGTTAGATACAGACTGGACTTGAAAGCAGGACACATATAAAGCCCTTTTCTCTTTACAAGATGTACTTCATGATTCGTGAGATTCTGGGAAAAAGGCCATTGACTAAGTGCAGATGCTACTGAAGGTCTTTTAACCACAGAGACTATTACTGCCATCTGTGCTAATGGAACTCAGGCAACCTTCTCAGACCTAGCAACACCACCTTTTGCCAGGTAAAGCTTCACTGGCACAGCAGGAAACTACATCTCAGCAACAGAATTTCTGTCCATTTATTAATACTACTACGTTTCTGTCTTCATGTATGTATGTACCTGAGGAAAACTTCCTCCATGGTGGTAACAGAAGCTCCATAGCTTGCAATGCCCAACTCCTCCCTGTTCATCTCCAGTTCAGCAAAAAGGAGCTCAAACCTGCAAAAGATTCAACACAAAACACTAAAACTACCTGTACAACGTTGTAAATATGACCTAATAATACAAAATGCATTGATTTCTGCACTGATTACTAATAAGTCTTAGAGTTCATGTATTTTATTGAGCATATTAAGCAGACTGAGTAAAAAAGTAAGAACCATTGAAATTTAAAAGCTGTAGATGCCCATTCAGCAGCAATCTAAACATATTTGGGATGGTTTGCATGTAAAGGCATCATCAGATCAAGGCATCTTGACATTACAAATCTTCTTTTTCAAACACTCTTTAACTGATTTACTTCTGTGCACTGGGTCACTGTCGTGATACATCAGTCAATGTCTCCAGTTTGAGGTCATGGACTGCTGTACAATGGATACACCTTTAAATTCACTGTACAATCAGTGAGCACAGAGAGTCCAGGCCCTGAGGCAGAAAAGCAGCCCCAAACCAGGATGCTCCCTCCACCATGCTTCACAGTTGGGATATGGTTATTGTGTTGGTGTGTGTTGGGAATCTGTGTTAAAAAGCCCACTTTTGTCTCATACAAAGAACATTTTTCCAAGAAACATTGTGAAACATCTAGTTGGTCTTTGAGATGAGCCACAATGAGGTTTTTTGCACAGCAGTGGCTTCTTTAGTTGTGTCCTTCCACAAACAACATTCTTATTTAGTGTTTTTATAACTGTGGACACATTAACAAAGGTTTTGCAGTTTGTAGAGTCTTCTGTAGGTCTTGTGCTGTTACCCTCAGGCTCTCTCTTAGCTCTTTCAGGATTGCTCTTTGTGCACTTTGAGTGATTTTAACAGGATTTTTTAAAAATAATTGTATTTCTTCGTTTTTGCCCATTTTTATCCCCTTCCCAATGTAGTAAGAGCCAATTAGCGGCTCTCCCCATCACGTTTGCAGTGTCCCTGACTCTAGGAGGGTGAAGACAATCACAAGCCTCCTCCGCTGTGTGTGATATGGCCACCGCCTCTTTTTGAACTACCACTGATACACTGTCACTGAGGAGCCTAACGTGCTCGGAGGAAAGCGCAGGATTCCCAGCTCTGAATGGACCAATCAGTAGACGCCTGAGCCAGCGGACATTGCAATGTGTGAGTGATAGGGAGAGTGAGCGTCATCTACCTGCCCAGAGAGAGTACAGGCAATTTTTGCTCTCTTGGGCCCCGGCTGTTGATGGCAAACTGCCACTTGGGGCAGTTCTGAAATCTTCAGAAAGCTGTCTGTATTGAGTTCACATTAACAAATCTTTCTTTAGAAGAACAGATTTGTCGGTAATCAGGCTGTGTGTGCCTTTATTTAATGAGAAAAGAATCCAATCTTACCTCCGTAATTGAAACATCTTGTGCCAATTAGCTCTTGGAAAAGTCATTAACACAGAGGTTCCCTTATTTTTTATAAACGGCACTGAGGGTGTTGACTCTTTGTGCTCAATAAAAGATATGAATAGTATAACACTGCTGTATTCATTTAGTTAGTCTGTGTTTATAATTATGACTTGGGCAACAATCAGTCCACATTTTATTATTAATCAATGCAGAAATCCAAAAAGTACACTTACCGGTACTTTTTCTTGCAACTGTAATTAAAGTACATTGATGCCATACCTCTATAATGGCATTCGTCTAATCTATGACCCAGAAATACTTTCAAAACTGCAGCTACAGTTCAATTCAAACACTGGATGGTATAAGAGGAAGGCTGATTTTGGAGAATGGGTGTATTGATTTTGGAGTGGGTGAGAAATAGAGACAGTGAGAAGTGGTGTGTGTCTGAGGAGAAGATGAGCATTGCTTCAAGGCCTTTTGTAATAGACAAATCGATGGGCACATTTAAACCCTCTAGCCTCGAGACAACTTTCGAAAATCAAAGTTAACCAAGAGAAGCAGCAGTTTGAGACAGTGCTGTTCATCCTCTCTTGATGTTTGTCTGCAGTCTGGACAGATTAAGGATGAAGAAGCTTGTTTTTCTCCATGGCTTTAGCTGGGTTACGGTTATTAAAGCCATTTGTTAGACACAGTGGTATAGATATACTAACCTGAGACACTGGCGGATTTTCAGAATGGACAACAAAGATCTCATAGAACATTGATCTTGGATCAAATTCCTTCATTTTCATGACCATCATCATCACTGAAACTGATTCTAGATCAGCACTACGCAATTGGAGTCACTGTTCAAGAAAGCAAGGAGCAGCAATTCAGCTACGCTAGCTTCTGACAGTAACTCACAGTAAATCCTAAAGGTGTCCTAAAGCATATTGACTAGTCTGTAACTAAAGAAGCTTCATTTGGACTCCAAGCACCTCTTGGCTGATCATCTACTTCTGATTTAAGTGGGAAACTGCTGAAATATGATTTTTGAATGAAATTTTATTTTAAAGCCATTGTGATGTCTCTTCAAATATTAATTAAGAGTGGTAGAGAGGTCTTTAGTGTATGTGAGATATCCCCCCCAATGTAGTGGTAGCCAATTAGCCCATCCCATCCGTTAGGACTCTCCCCATCACTTTTGCAGTGTCCCTGACTGTAGGAGGGTGAAGACAAGCACAAGCCACTGAATGGGCCAATCAGTAGACGCCTGAGCCAGTGGACATTGCAATGTGAGAGTGATAGGGAGAGAGAGAGCGCCACCTACCCGCCCAGATAAAGCACTGCCAATTTTTGCTCTCTTGGGCCCCGACTGTGATGGCAAACAGCATGACCAGGATTCGGACTTGCAATGCTCTGGTCAATGAGCTGTTATTACAGTACGCCAAACTGTATTCTTACCGGCTGGTGCTTTCTTTAGGCAGAATGTAGGAGAGTTCTGCCCCAGCACTGCTCTCCAGGGTTGCGTTGGGTACATACATTTGTACTAGGCGAGTGATCTCCGACACATTACACAATGCATCTTTCACGATGACCATGTGGTAGCCAGCACCTGATGAATACAGGTAAATTAATCAGTGACTAACATTATAAACCTTCACAAAGCTAACACAGAATCCATGTCCAGGTTCTCCTACCATATTTGTTCTTGAGGAAGAGAGGCGAACCACAGCACTGGAGCTCTCCCCCAGCCATGATAGCTATGCGGTCACCCAGCAGGTCAGCTTCGTCCATGAAGTGCGTGGTGAGTAAGATTGTGCGGCCTCGTTTCTCGCCCTGTAGCAGGTCCCACGTAGCTCGTCTGGCTGATGGATCCATGCCTGAGGTGGGCTCGTCCAACATTACTACCTATAAAAGCAAAGTCAACAGTCAGACATTCAGAACTGAACATACTAAGAAGGTTTTGAGATCTTCTGAACCCTAAAGAGTAAAAAAAAGGCTGATTCAAGGCTCACAGGGGTCTACCAGCAGTGGCAATAATCCCAGTCTACGATAAATTGCCATCAAAATTGTGACCAAAAGACAAAGTCTGCTGGCAGGGTTCACAGCTTGTGAATAAATATCGCTTGGCTTCCAGACAAGAATTGTTTCTACACTGTAAAAACAGCACTACTTGAAATAAGCCAAATATTCCTAAATGTGATTATTTTTTCTTGTTTTGAGAAAAAAAAAAATCTGCCAATGGGGTAAGCAAAAGTTGCTTGGCTAGAATTCTTATAACTAGCAAATGAATCTAACTCAATGTTTTTAAATTAAACTAAATTGTAAAAAAATTAAAATTGTGCTTCTTACAAGCAAAAATTGATTTTCTTAAGAATTTTTTTTAATGAGTGTTACAAACTCTTGATTTAGAGTCATTAAATACATTTCTTAAATTGAGAATTTGTTTAAAAGGCTTTATTCTTATTCTGGAATTTCAACCAAACCATAGTCATAGCCTGGTAAATAAAGCTCAAGATGAGCTGAAATATCTGAATAGCTGAAAAAGTTAGACATATGTTCTTAGAATGAGCTTAATTTTCTTGTGCAAAACTTTCTTGTTAAGAATTTTTTTTTTTTAGACAAAAATAAGAAAAAAACGTCCATAAACAAGGGCTTTTTTACTTTCTTAAAAATCATTTTTTTGCAGTGTAGAAGTCCATGCAGGTCCTTCACAACCAATTTCTGATGGAACACTCCACAGAGAACCATCAACAAATGGAGCAGAGTGGCCCACAAGAGGCTTATGCCTTCTATTCTCCCACAAATCTGAGTAGAATTTCCTGTAGACTGGGATTTTTACTGGGATTTTGCTGCACAAATGCAACCATTCCTTTGTGCCAATCATTAACATCTGCTTTATGACTCATTTTCCACAAGTTGAATGAGACATTCACTGGACTGTACCACCTCTTCTCAATCAATGAATCCTGTCACACACCCCGCATATATTTATAGCCCGACCATCCCTGTGCAACAGCATCTGCAGGAGTCTGCAGGTACTCCCAGCTTAAACACACAGGGTGACAATGTTTTTGTCTGGAGAGCTGATGTGTGTACAGCTGCGTTTGACCAGTTCATTGTAGGGCCACTATAACTCTTCACCAATCAAACACTTGGTCATTAATGATGTGTAAATGATTGTATATTGATATTTTGGAAGGACAGATTATGATACTGAATAGATTGATGGAAATATGGAGAACAAAAATACTTATCCATCCTGAATTAGTCCTAATGGTGGCTGACAACAAATCTAATGATTACCAGCAGTCACCTGATCTCACTGAACCAACAAAGACACCAATGAGACACACAGCAAACACTCATCACTCACACATGCTGTCATCAGTGACTGACCTTTGAGTCCCCAATGAGAGCAATTCCAATGGAGAGCTTGCGCTTCATTCCACCTGACAGTGTCTTTGACCGCGCATTCCTCTTGTCCTCCAGGTTCAGGATTCGGATGATGCGATCTACCTCATCTGGAATGTTCTCTCGGGGATAGCCCTTCAACTAAAGATTAGATTCAAAGCAAGAGAAAAGAACAGATAGAAGCTGGCCATTATTGCAACACCAACAAAGGCAGGTTGCTCAAAATACACAACACACATGAACAGACATACAGCTTAGTCAGGATTGCAAAATAATCAGAATATGTATGTAGTGTCTACACCACAGGATGAAATAACCACTTCTTCACAGTCTGACATGGAGAGGAAGAGACTGAATGTGGAAAATAGCAGCATTGGAAAAATGTGAGAATATTTTTTAGACGCATTGCTGACTTTAAATAATTTTTGTTCATAGACCACAGTATCAAAATGCCATAGAATAATAGCTGGTGATATGGTCACAGAAGGTCATTTTAGGCATGTGTGTGGTCAATATATTAATTGCAGGTATACAGAAAATGATTGTTACCAAAAATTATTAATAATTCCTACCGATAATTTTGTGTCCTACTATTAGCTCATACAGGCACCGAGGCTGTCATAATAGAGGAAATTTTCCTTCTTCTAGACCACACACTGTGCTCTGTTGGCTGCTTTGCAACTCCTAGTAATGGCGGCTGCTGGATGTAATATAATGTGTCTGACAGAAATTATATTTGTCACTAATTGCACTTTACATAGTCAGATCAAAATATTTCATTTATTGAGTAGTAACAGTGTTACACATGCATGTGCCTCGTTTAAAAATAAATGCTGCAAGACGGTGGAGACACAAAGTATTACAGTATCTTTAGCCATTTTAGAGAAGGCAGAAGTGTGACCACGTGTCTTGGCATGTATACCAGCGATGAAGGACGTTTCATAAATGAATATTTGTATTCGTAATTTTATACAGATGTGCCCTTGTTTAGCCACATCTCTAGTCTTTGTGGCTTATCTAGTTATGTTACTGACTCAATGCCAAGCGAGCTAATATCGCTAGTGTAACTCATGTTCAGTCAAAGGTGAAGCAATGTCAGAAACACTGCAAAATCAGTGACAAGCTTTACTGCGGACATTCAAATCGTTTACATATGTTAGTATATTTTTTACACTTGCTTCAAGTCATCAAAAATCCTGAATCCAAATCTTCGTTATATATTTTCTTATGAATTCTTATTTTAAATAACTTACATGAACAACTTTAGACAGGTGTGTCTGCTAAATAATGTAATAATGTAATACAATAAAAAATAATTTAGTAATGAACATAATACATTTATAATATACAATTTATTAAAATTATTGGTATGATGTTGGTACTGGACACAACCAGGTGTTATTGGTTTTTATATCAGACCAGAACATACTATATGAGCTATACACTGTCATATCAGACCATTATGACCACCCCTGGTTTGGAATGAACTAACCCAATATGGTACAGATGCCACATGACAGGGTTTGTTGCATATATAAGTAAGTGAGCACACCAGTCATCAACCTCTATGATGAACACAAAAGCTATAAAGTAAAGTGTCAAGGATCACCATGTCACATGACCTGGACTGAGTTCATTCCTGGTCATATAGGCAATATTCTGATATGACTGTTTACTATATTGATCCATTTTGTACTGAAATGTAAACATTTGCTACCTATCAATGTCAATTCTAGGAGCAGAAGTGCACCATCAACTGAGCAGAACTTCCTATGGCAGTACTTGTTAAATAGCATGCCAGAGCGTACAATAACAGGCTGGTCATGTCTTGATTCCTGGTTCATAGTCCAGCTATCAGCCAGGATTATCCCATCAGCCCTGGCATGCTTCTCTTACCAGTAGGCTCACTAGAATGGAGAATAGGGATACCTGAGTGTAAAACAGCAGGTGCTCGCGGACAGTGAGGTTGTCGAAAAGCACATCATGCTGTGGGCACAGGCCAAGGCTGCGCCGGATCAGCGCCATGTCCTGACAGATATCATAGCCATTAATGTAGCCTCGGCCACTGCTGGGAGGAAACAAGCCTGGGAGAAAAGAAGAGAAATAAGGGTGGAAACAGGCAGTAAAAGGGAAGGAAATCAGACTGTTGCTGTGTGACTGAGAGGAGGGGTGGCCAAGTTCGTTGACCTCTGTCACTGACAACTTCACAGCTGTGGGTCATAGGAAATGTTTACTCTAACTCAGCAAGTGATAACTTCATACACCGTTCTGTCTTAGTTCACTGTTAAGCATCTCACCAGTAAGCATGGACAGTGTGGTGGTCTTCCCAGCCCCATTGTGGCCCAAAAGCACAGTGATTTGGCCTTCAAACATGTTTACAGTGAGATCCTTCACTGCCTCTTTGGTTTTATTGCCCACTTTAAAAGCCTGTGGGGGGAAAAAAACAGAAAGAAAAAATCAGAAAAAACTGTAATCAGAAAAAAATGGGATGGTGGGGGGGTTAATGCTCAGGCATAGGTCAGACTGACCTTGATGATTAAGTGCACAGACAGCCCCTTCTGCCCTTTAAATGCAATTTTATGTCACTCATGCCTCACAGTACCTTGGCCAAATGCTTGATCTTGACTCCTGAGACCAGTCCAGCTGGCTCCTCTTCGAAGAACTCGCCTTTCAGTGCCTTCTCCGCATCCTCCTCTTCCTCTTTCTCCTTCAGCAGGGCAACTCTAGGGCTGCTGCACCAGTAGGAGGGCTGTGGAAGGCATAACCAGGGCACAAATTACAATTTTTAAACTTTAAATTTAAACGTAATTTCTTTTTTTTCCTCAGATCCACATATTATTGAATTATACATGGAATCACTGAGAAGGAATGGACTGATAAAGGATAATGTAAAAAAAGGAGTGGTTATAACCATGATCCAATAATTATGATAATTTTTTACATTCACAAATCGGATGTTAATAACTGGCTAAAAAGAGTGACTGCATTTGGGCGCCAAAGGCTACAGTGTGAAGGAGGTAGCTGAATTTGTAGGTGCATCAAACTTTATAGTCATACAGGTCTACTGGCATTGACAAACATTCCACTCTACAGGAAATTCTTCTCAGAACTGTGGCCACTCTGCTTCATATGTTGATGGTATGCAGTTCTATGCGGATAATTCTTTCAAAAATTGGTTGTGAAGCAACTGCATTGACTGCAATTCTTGCCTGAAAGTGTTTTCATTCTCAAGCTGTGTAACCTCGTATTAGTCCTAGTCTGTCATTTTTGTTTTCTGACCACAATTCTGATGAGAATTTCCTGTAGACTGTGATTGATGTCACAGCTGGTAGACCCATATGACTGACTGTACGCTTCAAAGCACCTGCAAATTCAGGAACTTCCGTCACACTGTGACCTTTGGCACACCCAAATGTAATGGTTTCTTTTTGACACTCATGTCTACACTGTCAGCTTTGTAACCCAATTTCCACATCAAACAAGACATTCACTGCACTGTACCATCTCTTTTCAATCTATAAATCCTGTCACACACCCACCAGGCATTCATAGCCCAATAAAACAACACCATCTGCAGGAGCCTGAATTTACTACCAATTTAAAAATGCCTTGAACCCCCTGAATGGAATTTCTAAACTCAATCAGAAATCTGTGTTCTGACAGAACATTTTAATTTATTTTACCTGCATGATGCAGTAACTACTTTAATGCAAACACAGTTTGTCTAGTCCCTGTAGAGAAGTACTACCAATAGAATAGGACTCTCTGAAGCAGATAAACATGAACCTATTGTCACTGTGCCTAATGCCAGGTGTGGACTACAAGGCTGGTGTTCTCTGGAAAAATTATGCTCCATTTGATACTTTAGGGAGGTGTTGGGGATGAGGTGGGGTGGTGATCATTCAACACCCTGACCTCACTGAGGTTCTTGTCACTGAATACAATCAAATCCTCAAAGCAAAGTAGCTAAATGTAGTAGAAAGCCTTAACTGGACAGCAGACATGAAAGCAGGTTAAACTGTTAAAAGAAACAATGAATGAGTGTCCGAATACTTTTGTCTATATAGAGTATCTACATGTCTTAAAATGAGTTCAGGAGTTTATTCTATATAAACTGAAAGGACATTCAAGAACAGGCTTAAGCTGATACTAGCTCAGTCACTGAAATCTACATGAAAAAAACAACCCTTAACGAATTCAATTCAATTCAATTCAATTCAATTTATTTATAGAGCACATTTAAGAGCCAGGGCTAACCAAAGTGCTGTACATTGAGCAATAAAAATATT
>BRDA01052813.1:0-10455 GCA_036984385.1 Crenuchus spilurus | reverse complement strand
TATATAAATTCTAAATATAATTAGTTCCATTATGTTTGTATGTAACGAAAAAATTAAATATTTTCATCTTTAGGATAGAGAGAGAAAACACACAAAACAAAGCAAATGTCTCCATTCATGTTGTGCAACCGCACGCAGTTCTACATAATATAGTATAATATATATTATATATATAATATATAGCTATATATGTAATGATTTTCATCTTTAGGATAGAGAGAGAGAGAGAGCTGAGGTGAGCTGAGGTGGTACTGGTTGGGTGAGGGGTGTGCTATTTTACATAACAGTACTTTGCTAATAGCTCTCTGTTACGTGCCCCATGCACTGACGTGCTGGCCCGTTTGGACTTGGACTTTGCTGCTATTGGCTGCTCAGCCCCAATTGGCCAATTAAGGATTATTAGGAGGCGGGGCTTACTGTTATAAAGAGCAGGTGGCTCACCCTGCCAGAGAGAGCAGACTTTCACAGCACAGCACAACACTACAGACGTACTCCTTTTGTCAGGGGACTAGCACTTTTTTTTATCACCCAAGAGTTATCCCAGCTTTATAGACTCTTTTAAGACTAAAGTCTGGTGATTTTTGTACTTTCTCCTGAAGTGATTGTTTTAGACACTTATTTGTATGTGTATATGTACTGTTGAGAAGGGGCAGGTGCCTTTTAGACTAGAATGTTTTGGGAAAGTTAAGACTTTGGCAAGGCAGGTCAGAGGCTTTTATTTCGTTCTTTTCTTTGGGCACTGTCTTCTTGCACGTATACCAACTTGCAATCTCCTCAGTAAATATCTCAATTGCATATTCAGTTTTGTCTCCTAAGCCTTACTCAGTTCACACATTCACCACACTACACTGGCTTCACCATACTTGTCACTCTGTCCTCCACACCTCTAGACAGAGGGCAGAGCGTAACAAATGGGAGCTTGTCCGGGATTTCACTTTGCATGTTAATTTGCGTTTTTTGTTGTCTTTGGACCTTAAATGCGGTTGATGTGTATATGTGATATACCACATTTGGTATAGCTTAGTTATTAAGGTGGTTGTAGTGTGTTTAGTAGTTCAGTAGTAGTTTGTAGTCTGTACGTGTATTAGAACACAGCATAATGTCACAGTTTCACTTACAGGAGTTTTTGTCAGCACCTAAGGTTAATGACTTGGAGCTATGCAGGAAGGATGATTTGTTATTGGTAGCTGGACACTTCAGTATTCCTGTTACAACATACATACGTACTTGTGTTATTAGTCATTTGGCAGAGTTAGGCATTTTGGATGTGCAACAAGTAGTAGATACAACTAGTGGTCGTGAGGTCACACCTGTTGCAGGTGCGGTATCGGGTGGGTCACTGTCCATTCCAGATATAGAGATGGAAATGGATGATGTGGAGGCGCCTGAGGTCGTGGGTTTGATGGCATCAGCAGTAAGGGCTGTTATGCCTCCTTATGTTCCAGACACCCCCATTGGGGGAGAATCTCCTTTGTGTTTAGCAGGTGATCCAGTAGATTTGCATTTAGCTCACCTTCAGCTTGAGGCTAAAGAGCGAGCTGATGTTAGACAACGTGATTTTGATCTAGCTGTGAGAAAGCTGGAGTTAGAAAAGGAAGTACACCTGCGTGAGTTGGAGTTACGTATGCTGGAACTTACGTCTGCTAAGCCCAAGTCCGTCACTTCTGCTCAAGGTGCGTTTGGACCCATCCCACCTCCTACTTTCAGTCCTACTACAGCGGTCTTCCGGCCTAGTATTCCTACACCGGTTGTATCTGCTGCTGTGGCTCATCTGGCGCCTGTATTCGACATTTGTAAGTACATCAATTTGGTTCCTTTGTTCCGTGAAACTGAAGTGGACACCTACTTTAGTGTTTTTGAAAGATTAGCAGTGACGTTGGGTTGGCCTACGGAGGTATGGACTATATTACTGCAATGTAAGTTGGTTGGAAAAGCACAAGAAGTGTGTTCTAGCGTATCACTTCAGGATAGCATGAAGTATGATGTTGTTAAAGCAGCTATATTACGTGCATATGAGTTAGTCCCAGAGGCTTATCGGCAGCGGTTTAGAACTCGTCTTCACTGCCTGAACCCGAATCGTCTGCATTCAAGGTCGTATGCATTGGGTTTATTCGATAAGTGGTGTAATGCCACTCGAGTTAATGATTATGAAACACTGCGTGAGTTGATGTTGTTGGAAGAATTTAAGAACTGTCTTCCAGATCGGGTTGTGGTGTATTTAAACGAGCGCTCTGTCACTACTGTGTCTCAGGCTGCTGTCTTAGCAGATGAGTTTGTGCTGACTCACAAGCAAAGTTTTAGGTCTGAGTTGCCCATTCAAAAACGTGAGCATCCTTTTAGGAGACCTTTCTGATTGTTCCGCTTATCTGGACGATGTGTTGGTGTACAGTGCTGACTGGAATAGCCATATGCAAGTATTAAGAGAGGTGTTCTCTCGTTTGAGAAAGGCAACTTTGACATTGAATTTGCCTAAATGTGTTTTTGCTCAGGCCACAGTTTCATATCTTGGGCTGCAGGTTGGAAAAGGGAAAGTGCAGCCATTGGAAGCTAAGGTAAAGGCTATTAAGGATTTTCCTGTGCCAGAATCTAGAAAAAGTCTTCATAGATTTTTAGGAATGGCAGGTTATTACAGACGATTTTGTAGTAATTTTTCTGACGTGGTCCACCCATTGACCAGCTTGCTTAGTCCCTCTGTCCCCTTTTTATGGTCTTCTGAGTGTGATCATGCCTTTAACAGTGCCAAAGTACTGTTATCGTCTGCTCCTGTTCTTTCTGCCCCTGACTTCTCTAGACCGTTTATACTGGAGGTGGATGCTAGTGACTTCGGAGTCGGAGCGGTGTTGCTACAAGAGGATGGAGATGGACTTTTACACCTTGTCTGCTTCTTCTCTCGAAAGTTCACCAAATATCAGCAGAACTACTCGACTATTGAAAAAGAGACGCTGGCTCTCCTTCTGGCTGTGCAGTACTTTGAGGTCTATGTGGGATCTTCTCGTCATCCTGTGACTGTCTACACCGACCACAATCCTCTCGTCTTCCTGGCTCGCATGTATAACAAGAATCAACGGCTGATGCGGTGGTCTTTGCTCCTGCAGGATTATGACCTTCTGATTCTCCACAAGAAGGGAACGGACAATGTGGTTGCGGATGCGTTGTCGCGTGCTGGACACTGAACTGTGTGGATTACTTTTTTTTCCCCCCTTAAGCATGCTCTTTTGTGGGGGGGGTGTTACGTGCCCCATGCACTGACGTGCTGGCCCGATTGGACTTGGACTTTGCTGCTATTGGCTGCTCAGCCCCAATTGGCCAATTAAGGATTATTAGGAGGCAGGGCTTACTGTTATAAAGAGCAGGTGGCTCACCCTGCCAGAGAGAGCAGACTTTCACAGCACAGCACAACACTACAGACATACTCCTTTTGTCAGGGGACTAGCACTTTTTTATCACCCAAGAGTTATCCCAGCTTTATAGACCCTTTTAAGACTAAAGTCTGGTGATTTTTGTACTTTCTCCTGAAGTGATTGTTTTAGACACTTATTTGTATGTGTATATGTACTGTTGAGAAGGGGCAGGTGCCTTTTAGACTAGGATGTTTTGGGAAAGGTAAGACTTTGGCTAGGCAGGTCAGAGGCTTTTATTTCGTTCTTTTCTTTGGGCACTGTCTTCTTGTACGTATACCAACTTGCAATCTCCTCAGTACATATCTCAATTGCATATTCAGTTTTGTCTCCTAAGCCTTACTCAGTGTATGTTCACACATTCACCACACTATACTGGCTCCACCATACTTGTCACTCTGTCCTCCCCACCTCTAGACAGAGGGCAGAGCGTAATACTCTCTAATCTGTGACAAGGAGGAGGGGGGCTTCAGGAGGGAGGCTTCACTAGACTCTGAAAATTCCTCAGACTCTGAAAATGTCTCCGCAGGTCTAGTAAGAACTGAAGGACCATCAGAGACATTTAGTAACTCCTGGAACCGTGTTCAGCAGACTGAACACTGAAAACCACTCTTCCGTCGGATGATCGAGGACGGCGCTTCCTTTAATCTGAAAGACTGCTTAATAAGCACTGCACATTACTGAAGGTTTATAGTCACCACTTCATTTATGTTATCTGTTTGTTAGTCTAGTCCCACCAGTTGACCTCAAAAGCATTTACTAAAAGTGTGCGAAGCCTTCTTAACCAGGAGGATTAGCGTGCTACAGTAATTAGTTATCATACACTTCCGAGCACACTCTTGACGCCAGTTCTGGAAGACCAGCGGCCGGGTTCAGCCTCCAGCTTCAGCAGAACCGCAGAACACCATCGCGGGTCTTCGCTCCTGACCAGCAACCAGCTTCAGCAGAACTGCAGAGCACCATCGCGGGTCTCTGCTCCTGCCCACAGCGGCATCAATAGAATAGAGCCTGATAAATCCCTGCTTGACCACAGCAGTGTCAGATAAGGTAGTCACTGAGAAAACTCTGCACACAGAGAAGAACACAAACAGAGGCAGATAACAGCTGTTTTAGTGGTAGGGTTTAACCCTTCATGCATTCACCCAGTGGGGTGTGTCAGCTGTCCATACAGCTGTCCTGGTCAAGGCAATCCTAGGATTCAATGGTTTAATTAGTACTTTATCACTTAACCCCATGCTCTTTATACGATGCCTTTTTCCTGGTTAACCACGATTCCTTCATATAATCAAAATCCCATTTTGGGTCTCCATAACCCCCATATATTATGTGTGAGACAAATCCAACATTTCCTGCTTAATTGAGCCTGTTCATGGATCATGTTTAAAACCAGTTTACAACATCCAAACCAATTTTTGGATTTTTTTTCCAGCTTTAGGTTTCACATAGCTAATATTTGACCCCATGGTTCAGAAGGTAATACTTCCAATGACTAAAAAGTGAGAACAGAAGCAAAGGTACGACACACAGTCAAAACAACATGCAACAATGAAAACACAGAGCACAGGAATGAAAAACACACAGAACTCAAGAAGGACAACAAAGGACCAGGACTTGGAGGAGGGCAGCTTCCCACAAATACTGTGTGTACTGAGCTCAATCCAGGCGTGAAAACCAGTCCAACTTGGACCAAGGAGGTACCCATTCCTTCTCTCAGTGTACACTATAACCGTCATCCTTGCATGGGGCGGAATTTCCCAGCCTGCCCATAACAAGGGTATTTCACCTCTCTAATTTAACGCAGAGACTTCTTACGCCTTTACAGGGTTACGTATTTATTTAAAAGAAAAACATTTACCATTAGATGCTGTGCTCAAAATGGTTCTCAAAATGGTTTCCCAGTTTATTGTTCAAAACAGCAGAGTATATATGCTTTAGAGAGACAGACATACAGGTTTGGAACTGTGTAATGTTGTCATTGGATGAAAAATGGAGTTGGATCATGATTGGGTTAGACTTATTTTAGTCACGTTGTTAGGAGACCCCAAGGTTAGCTTAGTGGGCCTGTGGCAGTGAGAATAAACAGATAGCTTTGGACACTTATTAATCAGGTATTGTTGTCACTGAAGAGGTATGTACAAGGCCTCTGAAGTGTAATCTATTGCTTTGGAGTCAGCTAGTTTTGAATCTAATGTCACAAAGTATGTGTGTGGAGCCATGAATTTAGGAGCAGGACAGCAGGCCTGAACTCCAATGACCTGTCTTAGTGGTTGGAGGTTTAATCATAATACTAAATGAGACAATGTCTGCCACCAAACATTCCATGTAAACAATTTATTAAAAATCCAAAATGCTGTGTTCTTGAGTGTTGACATCCCACAACACGATACTGCAATTCTCAAGTGGATTGATTGTTTCTTACAGCCTTAAGTGAGTGCTATAACTAACCCCTAACTCTGTTACATTAACTTCACCTATTGACTCTCCTGTGTTATCTGTAGCAGAGATGTGCAGGTTGAATTTTATTGTAATAATAAAAAAAATATTTTGCCAAAATCAGAAAGCATTTGGTCATATGCTGTTCTTTGCCACAGTTCTACTGATGCCTTGAGACATTGATATTCTAGATGTATAGTAATAAATTATTGCTGTGGTGCATCTGAATGAATGTGAGAATGCAAACAGTTAATCTGAATCAGCTTCTCTCTCTGATCACTGTATATCAAATCTGATTCTGTTTACAGTGGTTATCACTCATGGCTGTAAACTTTAATTGCTTGATGTTGCCATTTAGACTGGCAGCCATTTTCAATCTTATTTGCTTCCCTGCCACTTGTAAGATTTATGCTATGATTTATTTACTCTTGTTTTTGTGAAAATGTGCTTCAGCAAACATTCCCCACACAGATGTTCAGTTAATGACAGATCTGGAACTGGAAAATGTCAGTGTAGCTCAGAAAAACATATTATGTGACTTTCTGCAAGAGATGTTAAATTCCCACACAATTACACAAAAACAGGCCAGTCCTGTTCCCCTAAAAAGCTGCCTGTGGCACAAAACAGTGGAAGCTTTTTTAGCAGAGCATTTCAGGTTTTTCAGAATAATCAGGCTTCAGTGACCTCTTTCACCTCATCAGAGAGAGAGAGAGAGAGAGAGAGAGAGAGAGACAGACAGACAGACAGGTTCAGTGTTAACAGTTTGCATAGCTTCTTTAATAATGTCAAACTGAACCAGAAAAATGGTTGTCACTTATACTGTGTCCTTAATCACATTCACTAGTCTGTGAGACCTTCATTAACACCTGGATCAGTTTGGGTGATGTTTTTACAGAAACGTTTGAGCTATTTAGGTGACCACTGGCATTTGTTAGCAACATTACCCTCTCAGCTCCAGACATAAGGTGGCAAAATTTGCTCCAACCAAGAAGCATTACTTTAATGAGACAGCAGCCCAGATCAAAACACATGTGTAACTTAGGAGTTTGTGAGGGCAGCTAATCAAACAGGAACAGACAGGTTACATGTGTGTGTAAAAAGAAACACATGAACAACATCCTGCTATAAAATGAGAGTGTGTGTTGAAACAGATGTATGTGGAAATTACTGCTATTTATATCAGTATGGTCAACATCAATACATTCAGGCTCAGACATATGTTGGATTTCAGCAGCTGCACAACATTTCTTCAGTATGCCCACAGTATGTGTTCAGAATCATTTCTTCAGTATGCCCACAGTATGTGTTCAGAATCAGAAATATATATATATATATATATATATATATATATATATATATATATCCCATTTGACTGTGTAATGAACTGCCTAATAATGTAATACAATGTCTTAACCTGCAATGGTAATAATGTTACCAGTCATGTCATCAGCTTCAGCTTGACTAAAATAGTGCATAGCTGTACATCAGAAATAATGCACTATTTAAAAATAAATATAGTGGGAACTAATGAAAAGAATGCATGCCCAATAATACAACTACATTACTGAGTAGTGTAGAGTGATTCCACAGCCTAAGCAACGTCTAGGTAGTTTTAAGGACATTGCTAGGTGGTTGATAAGGTGTTGACAGGTGCTTGCTATAGTCTCCCTTGTGGTTGTTAGCATGTATGTAGGTAGTTGCTATAGTCTCCTGAGTGGTTGCTAAGGTGTTAACAGGTGCTTGTTATAGTATCCTTTGTGGGTGTTAGTGTGTATGGAGGTAGTTGTTATAGTCTCCTGAGTGGTTGCTAAGGTGTTGACAGGTGTTTGGTATAGTCTTTCTTGTGGTTATTAGTGTGTATGCATTTAGTTGCTCTGGTCAGAGTGGTTGCTAAGGTGTTACTAAATGGTTGGTAGGGTCTTCTATGTGGTTGCTATGGCCTCTAAAGTGGTAGTAAGGCAATAAAAGACATTTTTGTGTGATATATGCAGGGAATGAGACACTGAAACATGTCTTATTGGCATGTAATATCAGTCTGTTGCAGAGAGGGTACACGTGGAGACGTAGTCAGGGATTTTCTTCATTAGCAGAATTATTTGAATGGAAGCACATAGACATTAATGCAATGCCCTTTGGTAATAATAGTAGGGCAGTTAAGTTTGTACAAGAAAGGCAGCAAGGGCAGAATGTAAACATTATCAAAATAGGGTGAAGAAGACTGGAGGCCAGTAGCAAATTTAGGTAGAAACTTACAAGCAACACACTTGTAAGAAGAAACTTAATGGTCATCAATCAATCAAATTTTATTTATAAAGCGCTTTTTACAACTGATGTCACAAAGCAGCTTTACAGGGTTAGTAATAACAGACATCAAATCATTAATCCCTAATCCCCGGTGAGCAAGCCAACGGCGACAGTGGCAAGGAAAAACTCCCTCAGAGCTGGAGGAAGAAACCTTGGGAGGAACCAGACTCACATGTGGGACCCATCCTCCTCTGGCCAACTAATTCTAAGTTTGTGTTAAATCATAATCATATGATCTTGTTGTAATGTTCAAGTGAGCTGATATGGTGACAGTAGTGGGACAGGGATGATGATGACAGTGGTAGCTATGATAATGGCCAGAAAGTCCATATGAACTCTAATGTGGGCAGTACAGTAGGGCATCTGGAGCAGGCCACAGTAGTTGGTTGTTGGTGGGCAGCTGATCCAGGGGAGCATCATGCAGAGAATAGTAATCAGTCTTCCATCAGCCTTGGACCGGACCGATGGGCAATCACTCACTCGGAAAAGACAAAAATGGAATTAGTTCTGTTTGGATTTATAGAGCAGGGGGATTATGAGACATATCAGAGTGTGGCTATTGACTCCGGCAGAACTATCTAGAACAGCCTACCTAAAAGGAGAAAGCCAGAAGGTAAACAGGCATGCTCACCGTCAACAAACCTGAGTGATCGCGTGAGAAGCGGTATGACAGCCCCAGCATTTCAGTTCACTATAAATCCCTATGTCAGTGCACCCCGGGACCTACAACCTTTCTATAATGTAAAGTATTAATTATCAATTATTATTAGAATCATACACAAGATAAGATGTAAAATATCTTATGCCAAGCCATTAGAGCATCACATAGGGCCCACCCCTCTCTCATTCTACCAGCAGCCACACAATCCTATTGGTTCAGTCCTACAGCTACACCCTATTGTTGCTGTGGCCGTTTATGAGCCGATCAGCAACCAGCTACCCTTAACATCTACGGTTACTTTTTGAGCCCATCACATGAGTACCCAAACCACACACTGCATTACTAGCTCTTCACAGGGGTCATCAGGTAGGCACCTTCCCTCATCAGGGTTTCGCTGAATTAAGCCCACAACACCTCCAGAAGGCTCAACAGTGAAGTCTGGCGTCCCTGATCTAAGTAAACGAGATGTAAATACTCACGGGCAAGACCATGTAGGGCTTTATATGTCAATATAATAATTTTATATTTGTATACTTGAGCATCCTGATAATAGTGCATTACAGTAATCTAACCTGGAAGTAATGAACGCATGTACCAATTTTTCTGCATCCTGTAGGGATAAGGCATTTCTTAACTTGGAGATATTACAGAGATGTAGAAAAGCTGTTCTGGTAGTTTTAGTTATGTGTTGGTCAAATGATAAATCTGAGTCAATTATGACACCAAGATTTTTTGCGACTGAGTCAGGTGTAATAGTGAAGTTATCCAGATTTAAACTTAAGCCTGATAATTTATTTCTCATGGTTTTTGGGCCCAGAAGAAGGACCTCTGTTTTCTCACTATTTAAGAGAAGGAAGTTATACGACATCCAGCATTTCACATCTTTTACACAGTCCTCCATTTTCTTTAATCTAATCCTGTCGTCAGGTTTAGCTGATATATAAAGTTGTGTATCATCTGCATAACATTGAAAACTAATATTATGTTTACTTATAATGTGGCCTAATGGAAGCATATAAAGTATGAGTAATAGAGGTCCTAAGATAGATCCTTGTGGAATTCCACATCTCACTTTTGTACTGTTGGACGGTACATCATTAACATTTGCAAACTGATAACGTTCTGTTAGATAAGATTTAAACCACATTAGTGCTGTTCCTGTGATTCCAACCATGTTCTCTAGTCTTTTTAGGAGAATATTGTGGTCTATTGTATCAAAGGCTGCACTTAGATCAAGTAAAACTAATAAGGATACGCAGCCTTGATCAGAGGCAAGAAGAAGATCATTTGTTATCTCAATAAGAGCTGTCTTAGTGCTATGATGGAATCTAAATCCAGATTGGAACTTTTAATAAATTTGTTTTTTATTCAAATATGAGCAAAGCTTTTCCAAAATTTTAGACATGAATGGTAAGTTAGAAATAGGTCTATAATTGGACAATAGGGTTTAAATTTGATTTTTTTGATCAAAGGTTTAATCACTGCTAGTTTAAAAGTTTTGGGTACATGTCCTAAGTTAAGGGACGAGTTTATTATTGTTAAAATAGGTTTAATTGTAACTGATAGTGTTTCTTTAAGTAGTTTTGAAGGAATAGCATCAAGTCTGCAAGTTGTACAGTTTGATGAAGCAATAATTTTCTCCAGATCTGGTTGTGTTAT
>BRDA01052810.1:0-19091 GCA_036984385.1 Crenuchus spilurus | reverse complement strand
CGACGCTATTATCTAGAGATCAAGCCTATACTGACGCTTGTGTAGGAATACAAAATTTAAAGGAATACTTTATTAAATGTTTATTTATTTATTGTTCTCATAAACAAATCACACAAATTGCAAATTACAACGTTATTACAAATAAAAAATAAAGATGTAAATAGGGATTTGTGTACAATGTCCTTAACTGAAAGACTTTAACGAAATGCAATTATTGTAAATTACAATACGAGAAAAGGAAAAGAAAAAGAAAAGGAAAAAAACAACAACAATAAAAACAAATGTCATGTTATTGTCTAGCCAATTTAAGATTTGTTGATTTGTCTTTTTCAAAGGTATTTAATGTTTTAAAGTGTTTTAAAACGTTTTTTTTTTTTTACTTTTACAAAAATTACAGTTAATGCAACATGTTTTGCCTAATATACATTTTAAACTAATTATAAACTTAAGCAACAAAAATGTCGAGCATGATGTTTAATAATAATAATAATAATAATAATAATAATAATAATAATAATGTTCGTAAGTAATGTATTTCAACATCTCGTTTGCACTTTGTTTGATTTCTTATGTGCTGTGAAAAGTAAAGGACCCCTGTGATCCATTTAATATAAAGCATATGAAGACAGAAACAATGAGCCAATACTACAGTATTCAGTTTCCAGCAGTGCTTTTTTTTAATATAAAAAATAATAACGTGTATTTATATACAAAATACTTATGTTCTCTGAATAAGGGTGTAACAGATTATTTTTTCTTATTATAAATAATGTACGCATTTATTGGACTTTTATTTTGAAAAAAAAGACTGGCCCGTATGCGACAGCCATACTTGATCTTTTGAAGGAGGAGTAGCTACTATTGAAGGTAAGTACAATCATTAAATTAATAATTTCTTTTAGCTGATGCACTTCTGTAATTTGAACGTTAAAGTTTTAAATTTGAACGATATAAATATTAGCTTTAGTAAGTTCAGTTTGCTATTTAATTTTGACAGTAAACACATATTTGATTTTGCAGTTAAATAACTCATAACCTTAGTATCAATAACTGAGAAATGACAGTAGAAGTATAACATTGCGGATTGAATGGCTTAACGCCCAAAATGTTTGCAACAATCGTTTTTGGTCGTAAATGTGGAAGTTAAACGTAAACTTTAGTCCTTATTAGTACTGGATTAATTCATTAGGTGGACATCAATGTAATGAAACACTTTACATGTCTCATCATTGAAACTAGTGCATCCGGACGGGATTGAATGACTAAAGTAGGGAGTTTCTGCAGGAGGTTCTGAGTCACGTGATCATATGAGATCATCAAGATTTATGTTCTATTGCGCCAATAAAACAATTCACTGTTCTGTTAGTTTAACATTTTTAACACCAATTTTTTAAGGAACTCTCAGTAATACGGTGACTTGTATCTGTAGCTGTGATTATAAACCTCGCTTTTCTCGTCTGCTTCACAACAGCAGCTGTAGAACAACCTAATTGTGGGAACAACCACCCTTGGTGATCCCTGACACGTTGCTCTTGTATTCAGTATAGTTCACTGTGGTACCTTGATTGTTCTGTAGCACTTAGTGTCGTCTTTCCCCTGTGGCATTAATGGTCCATGGGCCACCACTGTTATGCTGTTGGGAGACACGCAATTTATGAGAAGTCCATTTTCGTTACACATTCACTACGGCAGCTCCCACAAAGTGGCTTCTGAGATGCTACCACATTTTGCCCAGTATTCTATTATCATGTTCTTTTGGACATAAGTCAAATCATATCCTTTGATTATTTTACACTCTGCTACATCTGACTGGTGTGCTCGCGTATTTATACATGCAGCAAACCTTGTCATGTAACATATCTTGCCAAGTACTCTCCAAACCAGAGGTGGTCATAAAATTTTTATATTACTGTGTATAACAATAAAGCATCATATCATCGAAAAAGTAAAAACTATGAGAGAACGGTACAGTGCATACAGTGAATTTAGATTCAGTATTTTGATCTTTAGTTTTATATAATGTTGCTGTTGTTTTTGATATATTTTTTATCTTTTGTGCAGTTTCCAGCATAATTTATAATCAATTATACCCAAAAATATCTAGCATAATTTTAATTTCATTTGTTGGTTTCCAAATATACATAAAGATAAAACTTAAATTCAAAGACAACTTGTTCATATTACACTATGTAAGACTTTCAACCCACTTTCCACTGTATTCATACATGACGATGGATGGTGGAGACTAAATACAGCTAGTAATAACAGCCAGACAGGTTAATCAATATAACCTACATAAGCATTGCCCCTGAAGTTTTGTGTGTTTTCCAGTTGCAGGTCGAGCAGAGCTGTCATGAACAGACATTTGAGGACTCTGTTGCCCAGTGTCTTGAGATTTAGGGCATGCAATGATTTATTTGCCTTCACTAGGACTTTCTGCCCATGTCCATTTACATCCACTGCGCTTTCACGAAGCCACACAACGAACATGAAAATGCGCTCCTACTTTCAGTACCTGAAAAGGAAAATCAAAGCTCCACCAAACCCACCATATAGCCATGTGTGCCAGGTGGGTGATCCTGTACTGCGCTCAAAGGCTGCAAGTGTGGACCCAGGAGCTATTCAAGGACCAGAGGTACAGCAAGTGATAAAAACATTAGTAAGGGTCATGCGTAAGATGGATTGTGTGGGGCTGAGTGCACCACAGATTGGTGTACCTCTTCAAATCATAGCTGTGGAGTATTCAGAGAAGATGCTGCAGGAGAGCACACCATCTTCAATCAAGGCCAGAGGCCTTGTCTCAGTACCATTGAAGATATTTATTAATCCCCAGCTGCGTGTCTTAAGTGGCCAGACTGTCATCTTCCAGGAGGCGTGTGAAAGCATCTCAGGATACTCGGCCTCTGTGCCACGCTATGTTTCTGTAGAGGTCTCAGGTAAGTCTTAAATTTAGTATTTTTCAGGTGCAACTTGACAACATTGTGATTGTCACTAAAATGTAGTACTGGCTGATATGCTCATCTGATATTTTTTTCTTTCAAAAGGACTGAATGAAAAAGCTGAGCCTGTTACTTGGCAAGCGAGTGGCTGGCCTGCAAGGATACTGCAGCATGAGATGGATCACCTGAATGGAATTCTTTACATTGATCATATGGACTGTAAAACCTTCATTAATGTAAACTGGGAAGAATACAATGAATAGAAATTCAGTACTTCCAAAAAGAATGAGTACATGTGCTTGAAATGATTTTAATGACCATGTTTTGGCCATTTATGTCATTTGCATAAGCAGTCCATTTCAAGGTTCACCTTTTTTGAGCAGTTTACCCATATGTGTATGCTAATTTGTGAACTCTAGTTTCCTTAAAAATATATATAAAAAACTTTGTTACAGAATTGCAATATTGAGAGTACAAGTCCATCACTCTCATGATCTGGAGTCTGTAATTAAAAATGTATTTAAAAGATCAAATATTAAACAAATAAGTGGCATTAAAATGCATTTCATTTTCAACTTAATGGTCAATTAGTATTACAAGTTGTTAACTGATACCCTAAAGAAACTTTGGATGAATTCTGCACAATTAAAGTAATTGTTGTATTTTGAGGACACCAAGGTAATTTTTTGTTCATTCTTATTGCAAAAAAATACTGCTGCTGTTAAGGAAATAAACTAGGTTCCAGCTCAGGTGAGAATAAATGGATGTGGATCAACTTGCTTTAAACTGTAGTTTTAGATACTAGATAAAGTAAGGTATGCAGTCTTCACAGACTAACTGAATGAAACAGAACAAATTCAAAGTATCTGAATTGTAATATGGAATAAATTCCATCTCCTCCTTCCAAACACATGACTCAAACTGTGATTTTTAATAACTTTATTAGCAATTTAGTATGTGATCTATGCTTTTTCCCCCAACAACATCAGCAGTTGCATTAACCAAGTGAAAATAAGTAATGCCTCAAATGTATAAAGTTCCAAAATGATAAAAAAAGAAAATGCATATTTAATTATTACACACATCACTGATCAGTTCTGATTAATCTTATAGTAGGACTCAGGGTTTCATCTGTTGTTCACCTGTCATTTTCAACATGATTTGGTTGTGGCACCGTGGCAAAGTGCTTTTAAAATAACAAGTACTGTACTGGAGTTCTGGTTATTTTAAACAGATGTGTTGAGAAAAGGCCTGCCACACTCACAATCTATGGGTTTTTCAAACCAGCAGGATTTACAATACTGAGCACAGCAGTACCGGCACAGGATGAAAATATCCTGCTTTGCACATTTTGAGCAGACAGAGCTTAAATTCTGCACTTTATGTTTTTCACGGCACTGCTCATTACAGGGGAAAGTGTGGAAGACTCTGCAAGTAAGACAAGCAAGTGTAGGTGCCTGTGTTATAATACAACACTGGTGAAAAGGCATGGGTTTAGAGGCAGCATGTGTTTCTACTTTGTTCCTTTTCAATGAATGAGAAGAAGCCTCACACCTCTGTATGTCCTTGCAGATGATGTAATGGGCTTTGTTACAGGTATGGCAGACTACATAAGATGGATCTTCAACTCTAAGACAAGAATGTCTCTCTGGTAGTACAGTAACATTGCTTCCTCCTTGAGATGGATGTAAACGTCCAGTACGTTGCACATTATGTTTCATAGTTTGACAGATTTGAAGATCCTCACATTGCAAATCATGAATATTTTGGCAAAAGTAGCACACACAGAAGACTGTGTCAGTGGATGTGTCCATACATCTGTGTTTCTTCAGATGATCTTTCTGTTTTTTTTCCCTGCCTTCTGCAAATTGTGGTGGTACACACATTCTGTCCTGGTGTTCCTGCCTTAAATCATTCCCTTGTTTCTGGACATTGAGCTGGGTAACATCTACTGATGTAACTTGTTTTTCATAATCAAAGGTTTTCACTGGCTTTGGGCTCAACTCTGCCTTGTCTGTGGATGAGCGAAAGGGCTTTGGATTAATTTGGTAAGTCACTGTGGAAATGCAGAGTGTCTGTGCCTTACCAGTGTTTTCATCACTTTCCCTCCTTAACTCAGTAGTGTTACTGTAGAATGTCTCTTTGGGTGGAGTGTAGGAAGAATGTGGTGGTGCAGTCATGTGATTACTCTCTGCCTGTTCTTGAAGATCTAGATGGTCATCTGTGTACAGATCTATTTCTAGCGTCATATCATGGTCTGAGCTTTTCGGAGTAGACTCCAGCTTTCTCTTTGCACTCTCCCATGCTATCTGAAGACTGTGGCCACGCTTCCTTTCCCGAATGAGCTGAAGTTCCCACTCCACACAACTACCCAAAGGGAACATGCAGGAAAGCAGCAGTTGGCACTCTATGCGAGCAGTGAAGAAAGCACAAGCCAGGTGGAGAAGAGAGTCTGCAGGAACTGGTACAGAACTTAGTCTCAGTTCCTCATCTTCGCCAATGCCTGTAGATTGGTATCCTAGTAATCCAAACAACTCTTTCACCTGCTCTGATGTCAATACAGGTTTGACAAGGTGGGTGAACATACCTGAAAACATCTGAAGAGAAAGGAATTCAGAAGTAAAGTTAATGACACAGGGTGAGACTAAAATATCACAATTTACAAAAATCTATGAGAAATGTTTCAAAGCATTTGAAGAGATTTTTAAAACTTTATTATAACTCATAATCCATCTTTATTGTGTAACTTGCACCACTTAAAAAGATTAAGTGAACAATTTATGAGCGAGAAATGTTGAAAATCTGGTATGATCAGAAGTAATAGTGGAGGTGTAACCAAACAGATTTCCTGTAAAACATTCCAACTTGTTCCTGCCAAGATAAAATCCAAAAAGATCAACATACCTTCACTACCCTGTACTCTTTCCGCCATGGACACAGATAGAGGTTTAGGGCTGCAAGTTCAAGAACTTCAAATGCCTTAGCAAGTCTTTCAAGTCCAGTCTGCCTGGATGGGGTAGACAATGCTTGAAGTGAAGCCTCCATTATGGACAGTGGGTCTAGCCCAAGTTGGGAGTGGGTGTCCTGTGCAGGCCCTTTAGAGAGAAGCCCCTCCACCTGCTTGCACAGTTCTTCATCTCTGCACACCAGATTCCAGTTACCTTGTTGAATCCTCTGTTCCAGACTGGCCCCATATAGCTCTACAAGACCAGCTCTATTTTGAGTAACACCAACACTCATCCTAAAACACATTCATATAGAGAATATTAAAACCATACAGCTCTTTACATACACTATATGGTTTAAAAAATCAAGAGTGTTAAAACACTTTATCCTACTTTTGTTAAAGTAACTGTATCTACTGTCCAGGGAACATTTTCTACTACATTTTCGAGCATTGCTGTGAGGATTTTCTTGCATTCAGTAACAAAATTTTTAATAATGTATGGATTAAACCTTTGCAATATGACTATTTATTATTGTAATAAATTACATTACAGTATGTCACTTGGCCTGCTTGATTCAAATCAGAGTATAATTAGTCCTTTTAATTTGGATTTAGTGCAGCACAGCATGTAAAATTTTGAATACAAATCACTAAATTTATAGTTTTTGGTAGTGTTTTTAAAACATCTTTCTTACCTTTGTCTGTTCTAACTTACCTTTTTTGGTAAAAAAAACTTTTTCTTACCTTTGTCTGTTCTAACACCTCTGCTCTACCGCCACTAGAGCAGAGGTGTCCCTCACTGGGTTCAAGAAACTCCTAAAATCCGAGCTCTTCAAAGAGCACCTGCTCTAGTGATCCCAAATACTCCCCATGAGTACTGATATGCACTCAGCATTCGATATCAAAATGTTAATTCTAGTATACTAGTACTAGTAAATACTAGTACAACTCTAGTATTTTTCACATTTGTACTTTCCCACTATTGTAAGTCGCTTTGGATAAAAGCGTCCGCTAAATGCAATGCAATGTAATGTAATGTAACTTATCAAATGTCAGAAATAAAAAAAATATTGTGGCATATTGTGTATTATCATTATGAGTATCATGATGATCATCTTGCCCACCACTAGTCAGTATGTTGAATGACCACCCCACATCACCCCCAACTCTCCAATTCCTCCCAGAAATATTTGATGGAGCACCATCATTCCAGAGGTCACAGTTACACTGATACACTGACAGTTACACAGTTTACAGCTCAATGCTGAGGGGCATTATACCCACCTATCCCACAACTGCCAGCAGGTTTATGTTTATCTGCTCCAGAGTCCTATTCTATTGGCAGTACTTCTCTACAGGGCCTAGATATGCTGCGTGTGTCTATTTACACATCTGTGTCAGCAATAGGTGCAACTTAACCCTTAAACAGGCAACAGGCACCACCAAGATACATTAGCTTAGACAGCCTGTAGTGGACAGAAGTAAATCACTCAATCACATTATCATTTATCACATTTCAGTCTGTTTTTAGCAACTTTGATACAAATTTGCTTTTCACTCATTTGTTTGGAATGGACTTTGTATATCTCAATACAAAAACTGAGTAATTGTGTATGGCATGTAATGAAAAAGATGGGAATACAAAATCCTCATTATTTGTATTTGCATTTATTGTTAAGTAAAACAAAACAAATTAGTAATTTTTACTGTTTTTCTACCTTAATAAGGAAACATATGCTGGGATATACAAACTACACAACATATATTGAACATTTATTTGGCTATGTGTTAGTTAAGTTCATTTGAAGTAAAAAGTAACAATAAATTATATTTTACTTTTTGTTTCCCACTCCTACCTGTTTAAGGGATGAAGTAGCTGAATGTCTTCATAAGAAGGAGTGTCCACAAACGTTTGGACATACAGTATATTACAATTTACTACAACGGCTGACCTGTAGCTAGCCTGAATTAAAAATTATAAAGTTAACCTTTAAAATGAGTAACTTTCGTCGTCATTAGACTCTGGTCAGTTCACAACTCTCATAGTAAACTAGAAGTAAAACGAAAGTCAGCTTTACATTCAAGTTAACATGAGATAATATAAAACTAGCTAGACAACAAAAATATTATCAAATGTGACACCTCCTCTAATTTAACTGAAGAAACTGTTTAACCAAAAGTTTTTTTTTCAGGTTCAAATGAGCTGGTTAGCTATCTTGGCTAAAACTAGCCAGCTGGCCGATAGTAAAAGGAAACACGTTTTTAAAAAGTACATAAACACATGAAAGGAACCCAAATACCTGATATCGTCGGTCTCCTTCAGTGTCAGAAGTTGAATGACACTTCTTCGAGTAATATAAAATTCATAAAGAATCTCGTTCCCTCAGTTGACTGTCAACAAACTGAAGTGAAAGCAAAAAAAACTTTTTGGTCGCCGCTTCCGCAGTGGACGTCGAACCAGGCCAGAGCGTTGAAACAGCGCCCCCTGTGGCCAAGATAAACTGTGCAGAGACTCATTATTAGGGATTAGACAACATGGAACACATTTCTGAATTATTTTTTTGAAATACCACATCCATTTCCTATGGTCTGTAATGTTACATACATTACATCATCAAAGGTATGTAATGTTACTATATATTACATCATCAAAGGTCTGTAATGTTACATATATATTACATCATCAAATTTCTGTAATGTTACATATATCATGTAGTTCTTATCTTATAATATAAATGATACATTTTGCATAACTTTTTGCTTTCATACACTCATTGCTGGAGAGGTGCCATGTTTAATGTGCCCTGACACAAAGCTCCAAGAACAACATGACTATCATATATAATGTATTATTATATAGCATGCACTGTGTAAATGTAGTGTGCATAATATACAGTACACATCATTACCATATATCATATTCTGGTGATTTCATAACCTTAACTGTGTGAAATATACTAATGTTACACAAGAGGGCGCTAACAACAAAGAATAGATTCTCAAAATAAAATGAAGCCCTTGACCAGAAATTTTCTATTTAAATCTTTGTATGAGCTTAATAGTTATTAAAGGTTAGCATGTCTACAGACAGAACAATGCATTGTTTTCATCACTACATAGGCTAATGCTTGATTGTTACCTTTCAATGTGTCTTTACTGCAAGGACCTCTAATGTTTGTCTTAATTGTGGGGTGAACATATAAATGAAAAAGTAGTTCCAGCCCTCTGCCCTCTGTAGAGGCGTGGCTGTTGTGACAGTGACAGAAGGGCGGACCTGTGCTCCCTGCAACCAGTTTAAAGGTCTCCATCAGCTCAGGATGAACCCTGTGTCTCATCCAAGCACTCACTGAGCTGTGTAGTGTTAGAAGAGTGATGGCCAACGGGGACAGGCTGGTTCTGGCACTTGGAGGGGCAGGAACGGTGGGCTCTGGCCTGGTAAAAGCACTGCTGGACAAAGGTGAGCAGGCAAGGTTTATTTCTGATTTCCACTAATTAATAATATAGACATGCCATGATTTTTATTGACTAACTTTGAAGCTCATAGCACATTTGCCCCTGAGAGATTGATACTCCTGTTATGAGAGTGGTGTCAGAGAGTGCACAGAGATGGCTGGTTAGATAGTATACAAATGAGTGTCTGTATAGATTCAAGATTCAAGAGAGTTTATTGTCATTGTCAAAGAATAGTATAGACTGTAACAGTTCACGTTATAAATAATGAATGAATTGAATACCAATTATAATAGAAAATAATCTGATGTGAAGAATCAACAATACAAAACATAAATTAACAGTTTGTTACAATTTTACAATGGTCTGTTTTATATTCTGTAGAGCTCTGTAGATCTTTAGAATCATATACAGTGAGCAATATCTAATTATGGTGCATTTCTGAACCCATATGATCACATATACTAGTGCAAAAAAGATCATTTGTGTTCATGACATATACAGTGACATATTTGAAGCCTTTTTGTTTTAATGTTGATACTATTTGAATAGTAATTTACTCCACATAAAATATTCTAATAATTTGAGATTCTGGATTTCTGATTTTCATGAACTATAAAACATACTGATCAACATGAAAATAAAAAACAGGGTTTCAATGATACATTACATGCAATGACTACAAAATATGACAGTTTTGAGTGAAATTATGAACAAAAATGAACTTTTTCATAATGTTTTGATGTAGAACTGTGGTATTTGGAAACTTTACACATTAGTACACTGTTTATATAGCTACTGTTTCTATTTATTTATCTATTTTCTTGAAATTCCTAGTGTTTTATGTTATTGATGGTCAATTTTTGTTTTTTTTTAGTATTGCAATTTATATATGCATATGTTTTTTTGTGTACCAATCTACTGCTACTACTATTAATATGACTATTAGTTGGTATATAAATATATTGCTAACATTCATGATGCTTAAGGTTTTAAGGTTGCTGTGGTCTCCAGAGATAACAGCAAGCTAGAGAAACTCAAGGCATTTGTCTCACCTGCCACCAAAGGCAACCTGACCACTCTGGTGGGAAATGTTGGTAAGCCTGCTCCTTTAATCCTCCTTTTATGTGCACATGCAGACATCTCAGGCAAATGTATTTTCAAAGTAAAATGTGTGCAGGTTCAGAGGAAGGAGCTGAGGAGGTGAAGCAGGCCCTGCTGCGCTCTGTGGGAAAGGTCACAGATGTGGTGTCCTCACTGGGCTTCAGTTGGTGGCAGGGAGGACCACCACACATTCAGTCCCTCAAAGAACTCAACTGGGTGAGATGCTGCATGCTGCATCTACATACAGTAGATTAAATCAGCATCTAAATGTACATGCACATAAAGTTAAAAGACAGCTGGCTTTTAAAAAAAGCTTGTAATAAATGAGCATGTTTTTATTGTTTTGCACATTTACCATGTTAAAGAGTAAGCAGGTTCAGAAGAAATCAATATTTCTACACAATAATGAATATGTTATCACTGACATATGACATGCATCCCAATTTGAGGTTTCTACATTATGTGAGCATAACAGATGCCCTTTACATCTACTTAACATTTCATGAAGAAAAATGCTCCAAATTACTTGTTGCTCAATTTGCTTGCAATAATAGTTAAGAAAGTTTTGCTTTCTCATGTGAAGCTATTGTTTTGGTAATAGTTGACTGCTTGATTGACTGGGATGATACTTTACATACATCCTTTAGTAACTGACGCTTACACACTTTTCATACAAACCATCTTTTTCCATTAATTTGACTGCTTACATCAGGGGTGCACACACTTTTTTTTGCGAGCTACTTATCTAATGACTAAGTCAAAACGTTCTACCTAATATAGAAATGCAAGACATATATTTGTTTATAAATATACTGACAATTTATGTGTACAATGTATGCTGGTGTACCTTGAATAACTACATGAACCCATATTACACAATACAACTGTGTACATGTTTTGTCTTTAGCCTACTTTACTCTGATGACTTGCACTGAATGGAATCAGTCAGGGATGCAGAGTCTGGACAGTAGTTGCTGATAGCCAGCCTCAAGCAAACCGCCAAATAATCATCAGTCATAGTGGAACGATACTTGGACTTAGTGAACTTCATGCGTGAAAAGGCTGACGCCGAATTATGAGAAAATGACAGTAAAAAACTCCTCCTCCACTCTGTATACAAATGGTCAGTTTTAGGCTTCTTACTTGGTCCAGCTCCTTTAGTCATTTTTAAACTCTTTTTCTGGTTCAAAAGAAGTAAATTGGAGGCTAACTGGGCAAATCACAAGCTAGCTAGAGTTTTGCAGCACTTAAGCAGAAATTCTGAATTATTTTGATAATAGTTACACTTGGATGTAAATGGATGGTTTATCACAGACTGGTAGCCACACGGACACAGACTCAAATGTTAATGTTTTAATATAAAACCTCTGATATTAAAATACATCTAGCTAACATCAAACATGCAGAACAAACATATATGTTAACAACTTACAGTGACAGGTGAACACGTACTCCTGGCCAACTTGAAAAACACCGGTTTACAAGTCCAGATGCTGTTTTATGAAATGATAGCAGAGACGGCCAATGACACGTTAGCAAGAAATGGCAGAGCCAATCGAATGAGCTTGTGGGTGGTCTAAAGTGAAACTTGATTCAGATTGAGAGGCTTGGAATTCCCGCTGGGTCCTAGTGCTCGACCATTCTCCCTGTATGTCAATCAAGTGACAAGTTTTATAACGAGAACGGATGATAGGCTGACGTCTATTTTTTTAAAATGCCACACTCTCAGAAATAAAGGTACGTGAGGGTACAAAATCTGTACTTTGAAGAACAAAACTGTACCCCATCAGTAACTGTACCTCTAAAGATACATGTTCGAACTTGCATAGTACTATTTTGTACCTGTGTATGTATGTACCTGTGTAGGTAAGAATGCTTCACTCTTTTTAAAATGTATCATTTCCATTGACAACAAGTCAAGTAAAACAACAACAGATGCTTCTATGAAACATGTAATTAACATTTTATCATTTTAACATTTTCATGTTTTCATTTATAATATTCCAATGGCTGAAACTTTTAATAAACTACAATAATTAATTAAATTTTTAAAGGTACAAAAGTGTCACCTGAAAGAACAGAAAAAGGAACAAATCTGTCATATTTAAGGTACAGTTGATTTTGTCACTGTGGAAGTACCCTATGGGAACCTATATGTACCGTTTGAAAAAGGTACACCATTTGTACCTGCAACCATGCGGTGGAAAAGGTACTACATTGTCTCCAAGGGTACAAAATTTTTCCCTTAAGGTACAAATAGTAAGGGTACGCATTTGTCACTATTGATAAAAGTACACATCCGTACCCTTGAGGGGTACTGCCACAGTGACAAGCGATTGTACCATTATAGGTACAGAATGCTACCCTTTTTTCTGAGAGTGCATGATGAAAGTGTATACAGCACTTATAAGAGATTTGTTCTCTAGTACTTTTGTTTTTAGTAGACATTATCAGAAATATGATATCACTTTGAAATTCAAGTTCATGTTCAAGTTCAAGAGGTTTTATTGTCATTTTAACTATATACAGTACAGTACATATTGAAACAAAACAATGTTCCTCCAGGACATTGAACACAAAACACAAGTGCAATGAACATTAAACTGACTACAAACCCTAATAAACACCAAAAATACAAAATGCTGCTTGTCTAATTAGACTAAGACACATGATGATACAGGATGAAAGACAAATGTCATGTTGATCAGAATGTGGTACTGATTGATATTTAGCAGCAGATTATAGAGTTTATGGCAACAGTTTTTATAGTACAATGTTCAAATGTGCAAATATTGCAATGATTATGTAGGCAAATGCAGTGCTGTGCAAAAGTGCAGTGGTATGTAATCCTTGAGAGTCAGGCTGTGTGTGTTAAGGAGTCTGACAGTCTGAGGAATGAAACTGCTGGATAGTCTAGCAGTGAGGGTTCAAATTCTGTGATATCTTCTACTAGAAGGCAGCAGGTTGAAGAGACCATATGATGGATGATCTCTACACCCTGCTGCCATCTGATAGAAGAAAAGTGCATTCCCAAAATTGGCATTGAGTACACCCTCTGAGCCATGTCTTTACTCAGTCTTATTGGTTCGAATTTATCAAACTTCTTAGGCTGATCTAGGATCTGCATTGGCTAGAACTATAATATATACTTAACACTGACTAGAACTATAGTTTACCTGATCCTAGACTAGTATTACTCTGACACACTTGATAAATATATGTCATTATGTTTAATTATTTAGCTATTATTTCCCGCTTTACACAGTGCTATTCCAGTCTAAATCAGTTTTCCTCAACATGCACTGACAGGCCTCCTTCTTTCTGCTTTATAAGGTTATTGAGACATTGCTGTTCAGCACCTTTGTGTCTTGGAAAGCATTCTTTCCTCTTGTGAGAGATGACCCCAATGGTACCTATACATTTATTACAGGTGAGTTATTCCACATATGTAAAAGATATAATCTGGCAGAAGGTTTTTATTGCATGTTAAAGTTTTCAACACCCTGATCCTGGAGCATTGGGATGGGATTTTCTTGCTGTAACACACCCACTTCAACACAGAAAGGGCTTGTTAATGAGGATCTGGTTTATAGGATTATGGAAAACACCAAAAAGTCACACTAGAACTGGTGAGAAACACTGTTAGAGAGGATAACGACTGCAATAAAATGCAATTAAAACCCCTGCAGTCAAATATAAACAAAACTAAACCAAATATATGGAGTTATAATGTTTAAATATCACACTAAGAATAAGCAGACATAAATAAGACATAATAAGACATAATAATACAGAATAAGACATAAATGCTGCAAACTGCTTAACCTCTCATTTGATTTGATGAAATTAAAGGAAATTGTATGTCCTGCAGGGGGTGCTGGAGAGAAATTGCTGATGCCAGGCACAGGCTTCCTTACAGTGGGGTCAGCAAGCACACTGGCATTCTGCCAGGTTCTGAGAGAGGAATACCCAGCAGTACCCTGCAAACTCAATCAGGTTTGCCTTACAGTATTTCAGAGCTATACCTATTCTTTCTAACAATGAGTATTACTCTCCATTACATTCACATTTATCCATGTAACCAAGGCTTGATTTGGATAAGAATGCAAGAGGGTCTCATTTCCCCAGTCAAGAAACAGACACCCCAATATTTCATAATATTAGAATATTGTGGAAAACACTGATCAATTCACAAAAGGTAAACGTACACATTTTATATTTGTTACATATGACTTTTCCAAGCCTGGATGTACTAATGATCAATATGGCATAACTCAAAAATCCAGAATCTCAAATTATTACAATATTTCATTTTGAATTTGAGTTACTACTACTATACTACTCAAACTCAAGGTTTGAAATGTCACTTTATGTTTAGGGTCTATACATAAAATTTATGACCATTTAAATTAAAACTATGAATTCAAATGAACTTTTTTATTATATTCTAATTTTTGGAAACATTGAATTACATACATGACCAGTCATGCTTCTAAAAAGTCCCTTCCACATCCTCATGATTTACAATTAGATCACGGACACTGTCTTGTGTTATGTGCCTTACAGAAAGTCTCTCACTTCACACAGGTGAAGATCAACACAGGTGTTGCCTCTCCAGACCGCATGGCACCTGGGTACCTAAGTCATTTGGATTTAGGTGAAGCTGTGGCTACTCTGGTGGAGAGGAGGAACACATCTCACACAGTCTTCACCATCAATTCCCCTGCTGACCTAAAAACTGCCATCCTTGAGGGCAGCCTGTAGGCCACACGTACCCCCAAGTCCAGTGCCATAACGCTACTTCCAACTCTCAGAACTATTTAGCACAGATTTATACTCCATCCATCTAAACTTATCATTTAAATGTGTTGTTTTCTTTGCATGGCAACTAATTGTTTTGGTAAGGAGAATATAATGCTTTGTTGTTAAACTTGACATCTTTTCACTGTAGGTAAACATCCAGTCTTAATAATAAAGGTGCCAAAAAAGGTCACAGAACCACTTTTGGCTCCCTAGAAAAAACTTAAATGAACCACAGGCCTCCTTCTGAACTGTTTGTATGTATGGATGTTATCTTACAATGACAATTTGTGAAAATTTGCATTTAATAATGGCTCATAAAATGTGAATTTGATGTTAAATGATGCATAGATGGATGTATTTTTCCAAGCTTGCAATTCTTTCAGCATTCTACAGGGACTGTAGAGCACAAATATGGAATGAAATTCAGGTATAAGTGAGGTCCCATGTTTGTAAATGAGACGGTCAAGTGTGAAGTACAGTTTTTTTTCTTTGTTCACAGAACTATATATCAAACTATGAGCCATCTTTATTTTTAAGAGTGTAACATCAGCTGCAGGACGTAGCAGAGCGCTGATCCTCCTTATCTGAAAAGAGGCAGAATAGCTTCTCTCAATGGTGAGAGATTAAGAGATCCAAAATGAGAGTGGAGGAGAGTCCTGCATGGGAACTGGAGAGAAAGAGAGATAGAGAAAAATGTTCTTGGACCGTTCTCTGACTTTAGAACTTAGCCGTGCCTGTGGCTTGTTGGGAAAGAGAGGTAGGAAGGGAGGAGGGGGTCCTGATGGCTGCTTTGAGTCCCCCTAGCGTGACTCTCTGCCCTGTTCACAAACATCCCTCATTTCTCTTCACCCCTGCTTATCTGGCTCTAATTATCCCAGGCCACACTGCCCAAAAGTAAACAGATCTGTGAGAGGCTGGGAGGTCCAACAGTGGCCCAGCACAGAACAGAGAATGAGGTCACGAAGGGCATTGCTGTCTTTTATTTACTGCCATCTTCTTATTTGCATATATGCTTTATCAACATGTCAATAAAGACATCTGAATTCACAGGAGTGGCTGATCACTGGTGAAAGAGGTCAGAAGGAGGGGGTAGGAGGGGGGCAAAGCCTGTCAGAAGTGCTGGATTGTATTTTGCTACGACTCACCGCCCAATTGCTCAAAATATTAATTAACTGCAAGAACACGTGGGATTGCAGTTTCAGTAGCCTACAGCTAAAGACATATTTCAGTATAATCTATGAATGAAGCCAAATTCAACCTTAAGAATAAAGGTGCTACTAAGGGTTCTTTGCATGATGCCATAGAAGAATCACTTTTGGTTCCCTAAAGAACCATGTCTGTATAAGAGATGTGAAGAACCTTTAAATTAGTAAAAATGAAGTGAAAACTTTGAAAGGCTCTTCACACTCACATCTTGATAAATCTTATATGTAAATAACACATTGACATTTAGAATGTTTTTGTTTTTGGCTAAGCCAGAAAAAAATAAAATAAAATGGGGCACATCAGAGGATGAATCTGACACTGAAGGCAGCTGCCAATATGGTAGCTGTAAACAAATCAACTTTGACACAGGCTTTGAAGACATCAATATGCCACAGTGTTGCCAAGATGCCAGCAGACGGAAATAAAATCAAATAAAACAAAATGAAAATGTCAATTTGTAACCAAATGAAAAGCTAGCAGGTGGCTTGGTGGTTAGCATGCTTGCCTCTCAGATCTGGGTGGAATTTTCATGTTCTCCCGGTGTCTGTGTGGGTTTCATCTGGGGTCAGGTGAATTAGGAACTATAAATTGTCCTTGTGTGTGTATGTCCCACAATCTAGGATAGTATATGTCCTGCCCTATGCCCAGTGAAGGAGTAGGGAACTCACCATGACACTGATCAGGATTAAGCGGAAGATAATCGATAGATGGATGAAAAGCTAGCTAGTGTCTGCACATGTTTAATAGCCCACATAGATGGAATATATTAATAAACACCAAAAACAGAAATAATACTGAAAAAATACTCTGAAAATTTGTTCTTGGAAATAAAATGACAAATTACAATGATTAACCACCATATTTGCAAGACACTGAAAAAACTAGCAAGCTTTTAATGCAGAATAAACTATATGTCCACAATTTTGTAGACAACTTCTCTAATGAATGAATTCAGTCACTTTAAGATGCTCTGATTGCTGACACAGATGTGCAAATGCACAAACACAACTAGTCCCTGTAAAGAAGTATTGTTTCTAGAGTAGGACTCTCTGGAGCAGATAAATATGAATCTATTGGCACCGTGCCTACGTAATGCCAGGTGTTGGCTAGAGGGGTACAAAGCCCCACATCACTGAGTTGTAATGTAGTTGAACTGTGTTTTCTGGAATGAATGTGCTGCACATAATACTTTTGGGATGAGATGGGGTGGTGATCATCCAACATCTTGACCTCACTAACACCTCACAGCAATGCTCCAAAATCTAGTAGAAAGCCTGGATGTTACTTTAACAAAAGCAGGAGAAACTTACTTTTCATACTTTTTTCCTATTTATTGTAAATTAATGACATTAATTTGATAAAAATGATTATTGGAAATAACACAGAAGTGAACCATTTCATTGGCTATATCCTGTCATCTCAGGAGGCAGTATTTTAAACATTTTGTTCAGATATGCCTGAGTGTCTTCCTGCCTGTGAATATGCTGCCTGAGTATTTTGGACACAGCCATGATGACTTTTGCTGAACTGATGCATGATCATTTCTAACATTTTATACCCTTTTGATCATGCTGAAAGTATTTGGCACATGTTTGTCACCAAATATTAAAAACAGACCAAAGACTGGATTCAAGAAATATGCAAATATATTTTGCAGCACAGCACTATAGATTTGTTTAGTCTTGTAAAGGGTCAATCATCTAGATTTATTGAAAACTATGGTAAACGTGTGCCACAGATCACAGAAGGCGTGACCTCTACTGTACTTCTCTCCTCTGGATCCCATTAAACCCTGGACCCCTTCCCTCTCCTCAAGACATGGGAATTCAAATATTGAAACATGGTTAAAAACAAAGCATCAGCCTTGGCAATGCAACACTCCCCATTCCGTGAGACACTGCAGTGTCCATGCCAAAGACCTCCACTGCTTGTCAATTCTGGAAAATGTATCAAACACAACTCATAGTCAACACTGCAGGAGGCATAAGCCATGCAGACACTGAACGTGAATATCTTACTGTAAATTACATTAAAACTGTCTAACAAAACATTTCTAATGATGGGATTAGTCTTTATATGTACTGAAATATTGTGAACTGTGGTGTTAGAAACCAACAATGACTTCGAACATGCTCAAGAGGCTCATATCACTAGCCAACCCTGAGGTCACACTGAGACAGTGAATAAAAGCTCCACCTCACGCTATCTAATGGTAACAAATGTCTTCTGAACTTCATGACCTCACACTTGTTTAAAGTTCATAATGAGTTTAGTACAGAAGTGTTTCAAGTTACATGTGATATATTTTATTTGCAAAACCCCACGATTTTGTTAAAATCTGGCCCTGCTTCATTTACAGTGAAGCCCAAGGCTTTAAACAAGTAGATTAAATACTAACACAATATGGCATAGAATTTTTTCCCCTTAATAAATGAAATCATTAAGCTATCATAATCCTGCATCTTAAAAAAAAATACTAATTATATATATACACACACACACATTATGTATATATATATATATATATATACATACATACATACATACATACACACACACAAACCGGATTCCAAAAAAGTTGGGACACTAAACAAATTGTGAATAAAAACTGAATGCAATGATGTGGAGGTGCCAACATCTAA